>JACXGM010002260.1:8213-48119 GCA_016801145.1 Umbra pygmaea
GAGTAGGATCAAGTCAGAGAAAAGGTTTGTGTTCAGTATGTAAGTTACAGAGTGAAAGTTAAGGTTGAGTAGGATCAAGTCAGAGAAAAGGTTTGTGTTCAGTATGTAAGTTACAGAGTGAAAGTTAAGGTTGAGTAGGATCAAGTCAGAGAAAAGGTTTGTGTTCAGTATGTAAGTTACAGAGTGAAAGTTAAGGTTGAGTAGGATCAAGTCAGAGAAAAGGTTTGTGTTCAGTATGTTAGTTACAGAGTGAAAGTTAAGGTTGAGTAGGATCAAGTCAGAGAAAAGGTTTGTGTTCAGTATGTTAGTTACAGAGTGAAAGTTAAGGTTGAGTAGGTTAAAGACAAAAAGAAGGGTCAGTAGGTTAGAAAGACAGAGAAACAGGCAGATGTGTTCCCTCTAGGGTTGGTATTTTATTCATTGGGACTTCTTTGCATCCAAATAAAGGATCATTCGGTTTTGGCACCTTTAAAGATTTCATTTTCAATTTGAACAACATTGAAAATCAAAAGAAACCAAGAAATGACTAAGGCGGTGTGAATTTGAATAATAAAATACATACATACTGTATATTTATATAAATAAATAATCCAAACCATTAAAAAAGCAGTTTTTGTTCAATGTAGATTATACGGTTTGTTTCACAAAAGCATAAAATCAAATTAACTAAATAAAAAACACATGAGAGAAAAAAATACACAAAACATTAACAGTTTAATAAACTTTAGCGTCATTGCTTTTTCCCCTTATAATTATAATTATCCTTTAAAACGTAAATTTCTCTTGAGCAGATTTGCTGTTATTTTATAGCATGCATTTAATTTCTGAAATTGTGAGTCACTTAGCCTCTCTTGTACTATGTCATATTTGTTGTTCTTTGTGTTTGGCATCCTCTTCTTTTCCTTCCCCTCTCCTCCTTCCTTTTTCTTTGAGAAGTCGTGTTTGGAGTCTTTATTTCTTGTGAACTTTGACCCTATTGTTGTTGTTTGTTTCTCAGCGTTGAACTGAGGGGTTCAACGCTCCCATGACGACCCCCCCCCAAACGAAAGTGAACAGGGATTCAGGGAAAAGGAGAGAAGGTTCTATTAAAATAGTATATATTTTTCTACTGTTGACTACCTGCATCTGTCTATTGTCCTGTTTGAGCAGCTCTGCAGTGTATTGTACCTACAGTACATTCTTTCTGGTAATGTGTCATCCTTCCAGCAGATACTAGAAGAGTCTTTTCCCATGTTACCAACAGCACTTTGTTTAGCTTTCTTGTTTTTTTTGCTTCAGTAAAATCTGTATCTCTTGATTATTAACGTAATAATGTATTTATAAAAGTAATACATATACATATATAATATATATATAGTACCTTTGTTAGAGTTTACAGATTGGGCTTATTCTTACTGAATCCCAGGCTGCAACAATTCACAGTTTTAATGCAGAAAATAAAAAATGATTGAAAAACTAGAACAAATCAAAGAGGCAAATGACCGATGGTGTGGCGGGAAGGTGCGATAGCTTTTAGCCCCACCCCAGTGGTGGAACCAAACTGTCACACCAAACGCTTCTGAAATCATGAATTGGATTGAAATCATATACTTTCCTTTCAGTGCCACTCCAGAACCCACCCATTAAAATGACTCTGTCTGTCTTGGACATTTTGCCCCGTTCCCCCAGTACTACCAGTCACTGGAACAAAACTCAACAAACTCATTTGGACTCTCTTAATGATGGTAGATGGGGAAATCATGCAGTTAAATGAAAATTAATCATCAATCTCTACAAAACATGGAGGCTCCTCCTGGCCTATGGTATTATTGGACACCTGGGTGGGGTGCCTCCCTGTGTCCCCTCCCTGGGTCCTGCTCTTCAGCTCCCCTCATACGGGTGTGGTTCGACGGTTGGCTGCGTTGCTATTGGCCGAGTCTTTCTCTTTCGGGATACAGTTGTGGACCTGCAGGAAGTTGTGGTCTCTTTCTGAGTTGTATGTGGCTGTGGGCGTCCCCCCGGGCTTCAGGTTGTCCCGAGGCAGTGTGTACATGGAGATCTCTGTGGAAGGCAGGGCACTAAATCCCTTCAGGCCCACGGGTGAGGTATCTCGTGAGTGCGACGGATCTGTAGAGCGAGATGAGGAGCGCGAGCGGCGCCGGTAGCGGTACCGGTACGATGGGATGCGGGTTATGGCTGAGGCCTGGAAGAAGTCGGCAGCCCGGGCACCGGCTCGGAGCTGACGATGGCGGTCGATGAACATGTGTACAGCCAGGACCCCCACCATCTCAGCCATGATGAAAGACAGGGCGCCGAAGTAGAACGACCAGCCATAGGAGTAGCTGTTCTTCTTGGAGTCGCTCTTTGAAGGGTCCCCGGCGTTGGCTGATATGTAGACAATGATCCCAATGATGTTACTCAGGCCTGAGGAGTGAAGGGACAGATGGAGAGCAGGGTTAATCAGGAGTGAATGTACAGATGGAGAACAGGGTTAATCAGGAGGTAATATATATCTAATACAGACATGGTTCAGGTTTCAGTTCAAAATCCCTGGTAGCTGACAGCATGGCATCAAACAATCTTACCGGGGTCTGACACAGTGAAAAACACATTGCAAACAAAAAGACAATACTTACAATATTAACATGCAGGCATTACAGACAGTGTACATGTATTAACATGCAGGCATTACAGACAGTGTACATGTATTAATACGCAGGCATTACAGACAGTGTACCAGAATTTTTTGTATTGTATTTTTTTGTAATTTTTCCCCTCCCAATTGGTCTTGTCTAATTTCCCACTCACCCTGCCTTGTCGGCAGCTCCGCAACTCCTTAGACAGATGGTGATTGTGAGGGGGGCTCACATGGTTCATCCAATCACATGTCCCGATTTTTTCCGCACTGCTCATCCAACACGGAAGCCTTTAGTCGGATCATGCATGGGATGATTATGCTCACCAACTGTACCTCCGTGATTGAATTTACAGGCGCCCGATCTGCACACAAGGAGTTGCTGGAGAGCAACATGGCAATTTAGATGATCCTACTTATCTATCCCAAATTCCGGGCAGTGCTATTCCACTTTGAGCTGCCTCGTGCTGGAGGTCTGGGCAAAGTCGGAGAAGCCATAGTCAGACTCGAACCACTGACAATCATGACATAGCTTGTCCTGCAAGGCAGCACCAAAGCCCACTATGCCATGCGGACCCCCTGAACTTGGATGATTGCACAGTCATCGCAAAAAAATCAGTGAGGGCCCTTGGTGTTATTCTGGACTGCAAACTCTCTTTTGATGAATGTATAAAACATATTACTAGAACAGACTTTTTTCATCTCCGGAACATTGCTAAAATCTGAAACTTCCTATGAAATAATGATGCAGAGAAACTAATACAGGTGTTTGTTACTTCTAGACTAGAATACTGCAATGCAGTTTTCTCTGGCTACCCTGATAAATCTCTAAACAACCTTCAATTAGTGCATAATGCAGCTTCTAGAATTCTAATTAGAACAAAAAAGTTTGATCACATCACCCCAGTGCTAGCCTCTACACTGGCTTCCAGTAAAGACTACAGTAGATTTGAAGATCTTGCTATTAACCTATAAAGCATTACATGGACTTGAACCTGGTTATCTATATGAATTGGTCCTGCCGCACATACCGACACATAGGCCACCTTATTGTATTTTTTAAACAAACGGCTGGCGGTAGGGCTTTGTCTTATAAAGCTCTATTACCAATACATGTTAGAAGAGCAGACTAAAGACTGATCTCTTTGGTGGGGTCAGCGGCGGCGCCAGACATTTTTCACTGGAGATGCTAAGGGGGCGCTAGCTGAATGCATGGAGGTGCTGACATGCGCCTCAGGCGACCTGCAAAAAAGTGTTTGTTCAATAGGAGAAAACCAAACAACATTTCACAATCTCAAAGCTCTATGCCTAATTCCCAATGAGACACAGACAAATCACCATACTATTAAAACTATGAATAAGGGACAGCACAATTAATGTGTTAATAATGCTCTAACACATTTTGTGTAAAATGTTCAGCATGGTAAAAAGTCCAATGTAAATGTACAAAGCTGGGTTAATCTGTTTTGGGAAGTTCTTAATTAAAACATATGACCAGGTAAAAGGAGTCCATAAATGACCATTAACCATAAGGAATCATTTTTAAATCTTTGTTTTCAATTAATTGATGACTGTTTAGGTGTGAACTCCCTTTACCTGGTCATTTTGGTGTTAATTTGTAGTGGAAGAGGGCACATCCAGGTTGTCAATGCAGACTTTTAAATTCATAGCAGCATATGGCTCTATCAATATGTATTCTTAATCTGACAACCTCAGCTGATTGAGAATTTATTCATAGAGCAAATTGTAAAGTTGGAAAAATAAGTCTGCGTTATTATTTCGACAACTTGAATGCCACCTCGCAGACCAGACAGATCATGAAAAACACAAGCTGGCATTTCCTCCTTGTTGGCAAACGTTTGGAAACCATGAAGCTGACATTTGTGATACAAAATGTTATGGACAAAAAGCAATTGAACTTCCCTATTTATGAGTGAAAGACCATTAGTTTCTCACGCAAATACTTGTTATTTCACAAACGTATCTCACACATAGTGGGACAAATACTCATGCGCTACCTCAACCCTGCTCTCCCTGAGTGAGCGAGCTGCCTGATGAGTGAGATAGTAAAATAATTACAACTACTTCAAGCGATTTAGGCACAACATAGACAAATTAGATATAGATATATTTTAGATTTTTCCCCTTTGCCTTTGAAATTTGGACAGCTCAGCACTCTTGTCTGTTTTCTGAATGACTCCTACTCACAATCATCCATTCCACAATGACAATTAATTAATAAGACAGGCATGCAATAGATACTGTGGAGTTTATTTATAGGACAATATATTTATTCTTAAGCGAAAGTACATTATCCAGGGAAAATAATGATATATTCTGTATTTTTATATGAAAATATGCAATAATTTTTAGGGGGGCGAAAGGGGGTGCTGGGCTTTAGCCCCGTCTTGCCCCGGCCTGCCTCCGCTGCTGGGTGGTGTCTACAACTGAGTGTAGGCTAGTTTGTCTTTTTTAAACATGCATTAGGGCTGTCAGGCAAGTGAGGTGAGACTCTGGTGTGCTATTGAATCCTAGGACGTTGACCTAGGATGACCTGAGTCCTTGGACTACAACACAGAACTACCCAGTTTGATGACGACCCTGTGGCCCACAGCCCACCTGGCTGTCCTTGTTCCTGTATACTCGGGTGTTGCAGTCGATCTGGATCTGTATAAAAACTGTACAAAGCCCACGTGAAAATCTGAACTCTCGGATCATGCCCCAGGACTACTCACAGGACGTGACTGTGTACTGATAAACAACTTGGCCTAAATTGGACATGCATTTTAAAAATGTACACCTAGGACAGCCATTACTGGGGAGTTTTTCCTAGTCACTGTGCTTCAATTTCACATTGTTGTTTGATCTTTGATGTTTTAGGGTGAATCCCATTTCTCTGTCTTACCCCTTCCCCTACCCCTTCATCTTACCCCTAGCTCTTGTCCCTCGAAATCGAGTGGTAAGGGATAGGGATGTCAACATACCCCTATGAAATGAGACACCACTTGGTTACAGTTACGTTATCATACATCGTCGCTAGCTGGCTGCTACTTCACCAGTCGAAAAGTGTTGAGTACAAACTATCAAGATATCAAACGAAATCCACTGCTAATGTAGTTTATTTAAAACTGTAGACACGCGTGGAGTCCATTCAAGGCCAGTCAGAGAAATGTGCAACTGCTGTGCAAATCAGCAATAGTGTAGCAAACTAGCAACTTTTAAAAACATTTCAATTAAGAACATGGTTGCAAATATACAGTGCCTTGCGAAAGTATTCAGCCCCCTTGAACTTTTCGACCTTTTGCCACATTTTAGGCTTCAAACATAAAGATATGAAACTGTAATGTTTTGTGAAGAATAAACAACAAGTGGGACACAATCATGAAGTGGAACGAAATTTATTGGATATTTCAAACTTTTTGAACAAATAAAAAACTGACGAATTGAGCGAGCAAAATTATTTAGCCCCTTTACTTTAAGTGCAGCAAACTCTCTCCAGAAGTTCAGTGAGGATCTCTGAATGTTCCAATGTTGGATGAGCAAAATGAAGTTAATACTTTGTAGCGCTACCTTTTGCTGCGATTACAGCTGTAAGTCGCTTGGGGTATGTCTCTATCAGTTTTGCACATCGAGAGAGTGAAAGTTTTGTCTATTCCTCCTTGCAAAACAGCTTGAGCTCAGTGAGGTTGGATGGAGAGCATTTGTGAACAGCAGTTTTCAGTTCTTTCCACAGATTCTCGATTGGATTCAGGTTTGGACTCTGACTTGGCCATTCTAACACATGAACATGTTAATTCGTGAACCATGCCATTGTAGATTTTGCTTTATGTTTTGGATCATTGTCTTGTTGGAAGACAAATCTCCGTCCCAGTCTCAGGTCTTTTGCAGACTCCATCAGGTTCTGTATTTGACTTCCAGAATGGTCCTGTATTTGGCTCCATCCATCTTCCCATCAATTTTAGCCATCTTCCCTGTCCCAAACCATGATGCTGCCACCACCATGTTTGACAGTGGGGATGGTATGTTCAGGGTGATGTGCTGTGTTGCTTTTACGCCAAACATAACGTTTTGGATTGTTGCCAAGAAGTTCGATTTTGGTTTCATCTGACCAGAGCACCTTCGTCCACATGTTTGGTGTGTCTCCCAGGTGGCTTGTGGCAAACTTTAAATGACACTTTTTATGGATATCTTTCAGAAATGGCTTTCTTCTTGCCACTCTTTCATAAAGGCCAGATTTGTGCAGTATACGACTGATTGTTGTTGTATGGACAGATTCGCCCACCTCAGCTGTAGATCTCTGCAGTTCATCCAGAGTGACCATGGGCCTCTTGGCTGCATCTCTGATAAGTCTATGTATGAGCTGTATGAGTCCTTGTATGAGCTGAAAGTTTAGAGGGACGGCCGCGTCTTGGTAGATTTGTAGTGGTCTGATACTCCTTCCATTTCAATACTATCACTTGCACAGTGCTCCTTGGGATGTTTAAAGCTTGGGAAATCTTTCTGTATCCAAATCCGGCTTTAAACTTCTCCACAACAGTATCTTGGACCTGCCTGGTGTGTTCCTTGTTCTTCATGATGCTCTCTGTGCTTTTAACAGACCTCTGAGACTATCACAGAGCAGGTGCATTTATATGAAGACTTGATTACACACAGGTGGATTCTATTTATCATCATTACTCATTTAGGTCAACATTGGATCATTCAGAGATCCTCACTGAACTTCTGGAGAGAGTTTGCTGCACTGAAAGTAAAGGGGCTGAATAATTTTGCTCGCCCAATTTGTCAGTTTTTTATTTGTTAAAAAAGATTGAAATATCCAATAAATTTCGTTCCACTTCATGATTGTGTCCCACTTGTTGCTTCTTCAGAAAAAATTACAGTTTTATATCTTTATGTTTGAAGCCTGAAATGTGGCAAAAGGTCGAAATGTTCAAGGTGGCCGAATACTTTCGCAAGGCACTGTGTATGTACAGGAATGTACAGAGCACAAAACAAGTCTGTCGTAATTTTTAAGTCAATTATTTAAGCAGAAATTACAGTTATTGGACTCTCTTCATGACCTGGCTGCCATTGTTGCCAGTTGCGCAGTGTATTCTGAGTACCCCTTGGTTTCAAGTAAGCACTCAAAAATGCTTGGTTTTAAACGTACAATATGTCGTTTTTGGATACTAGGGGTCTCTCAGTCCAAACAATAGCAAAACATGTACTTTGATGACGTTGAGAAGTAGCGTTGGATCATGGGTTTTGTTGTCGTCGTCAATGACAAACCAGCCAATCTAGCGTCGCTGGCAGAATTTTTTTTTGTCATTGTTAAATATATTATAACTTTATTCATGTTATGTTTGGCGGTTCCCTGGAATTTAGAGCATCTAGAGGAGTCAAAGGTTATATGACGGACGACAAAATGAAACGTCCCATGTCTTCTAATTAATTTACAAACTTCTCTGTGTTTGAAAGTTGGTGGAAACATTTGGGATAATGTAAGGGTGAATCCCATTTCTCTCTCTTAGCCCTTCCCCTTACCCCTTCCCCTTAGTTTTGCGCGTTCATGTGAGAGTAAGGGCTATCCCAATTCTCATATTGATCTAGGGGTAGGGCTAAGGGGAAGGGGTGGATACCCCTTAAAAACAAGCATTTTCAAGAGCTTACTTGAAACCAAGGGGTACCCAGAATACACTGCTCAACTGGCAAAAATCGCAGCCAGATCATCACGAGAGTCCAATAAATGTATTTTCGGCTTAAATAATTGACTTAAAAATTACGACAGACTTGTTTTGTGCTTTACACAGTCCTGTGGATATATATTTGCAACCATGTTCTTAATTGAAACGTTTTTAAAAAGTTTTGTTACATTGCTGATGTGAACAACATTCCCGCATTTTAAATGACTAGCTGATTATTGACGTTTGTACAGAACGTCAGTGTTTATCCCTAAATCTTTAATATTCATTGGTTGAATGGACACCATGCATGTCTACAGTTTTAACTAAACTACATTAGCAGTGGATTTTGGTTGATATCTTTAACTTTGTGATCTACACTTGTCGCCTCTGGTGATGTATCAGCCAGCTATCGACAATGTATTATAACGTAACTGTAACCAAGTGGTGTCTCATTTCATAGGGATATGTTTTCATCCCTATCCCTTACCACTCGGTTTCGAGGGACAAGGGCTAGGGGTATGATGAAGGGGTAGGGGAAGGGGTAAGACAGAGAAATGGGATTCACCCCAAGTACACAATTAACAAATATATATAATATAAGTATAGTGATGTTTGCTTTTTTAATGCAAAGTGCATCTTTTGTTATTGTTTTGGAAAACTACATATTGTACCATTAAGGGGTAGCTACCCCTTCCCCTTAGCCCTACCCCTAGATCAAAAGATAGCCCTTACTCTCACATGAATGCACAAATCTAAGGGGAAGGGGTAAGACAAAGAATTGGGATTCACCCGTAGGCTGGGTGTCTGTAAAAGCACTTTGTGACAACTGCTGATGTAAAAAGGGCTTTATAAAATACATTTGATTGATTGATTAATATTAATATGCAGGCATTACAGACAGTGTACATGTATTCAAATGCAGGGATATTAGACAACTTTGTGCCCACTCATCCAAGAGATGTTTATATGAATGTAGTTGATTAGGCCTCTGTGAACATTTAAGGGCCAGGTGTGCCGCTTAGATCTAGGCCACCTGCAGCCTTTTTGGTTCTGTTTACTTGGGTTGTATTTTTACACCTGCCTATTTAACTGGTTAAGGGACCATTTGGTATTTATGGAATGGACCACCGGAGGAAAATCGGGGAGGGTCTAGTCTTTTTATTCTTTGTTGGGGGAAGGGTCACCCAGCATTTTTTAGTCTAGGGTGGGGGGGGTCACCGAAATTTGTATTCATGAAAACAGCAAAATGTCAAGGTGGCTTGTTTGGTGCATATTTTTCCATTGCTCTCAGTCTAGGCCCCTCATTGCTAGCAGATGGGTCTGACCCAACAAAAATAGCACCATCCCCTACCCCTACGATCACATGTAGGCATATTGTGAACAACAAGCTATCTTTATTTTGCACCTGTATGTCAGTTTCTTTAAATATTTAGCGAACTCCACGATGACAGATTAACAACACACTGGCCAGGCATGTACTCTACACATGTATATGCTCATTAGGGTGGGCATGTCCTGACCATGTGAAGTGAGCACTACTAGAAGAAGAAGAATAAGTTTTATTTATATAGCGCCTTTCCATAGCTTAAGGCTGCTTTACATTATACATTACAAAACACCCAGACACTCAGACATACATCACATTCACATGGATACAAATAATCACATCATACAAAATGCATGTTAAATAGATATGTTTTTAACTGGGTCTTGAATATAGCCATGGATGAGGTACTACGTAGTGTGAGAGGTAGTGAGTTCCATAATTTAGGAGCATTTACACTAAATGACCTTCCACCTACAGTAGACAACCGGAAACGAGGGATGGACAATAAACCAAGTTCAGCTGATCTAAGGAACCGGGCAGGGCGGTAAGGGTGGAGTAAGTCAGACAGATATTGAGGGGCAAGATCATTTAACGCTTTAAATGTTAGCAGCGATACCTTAAAGTGGATGCGTGATGCCACAGGTACCCAGTGAAGTTCATGAAGTAAAGGTGTAACATGAGCAGAGCGCCTAGTCGAGGTGAGCACTCTAGCTGCAGAGTTTTAAACGTACTGTAATCTTGCAATGAGTTTTTTGGGAAGACCAAGAAACAAGGCATTGCAATAGTCCAGGCGTGATGTGATTAATGCATGAATTAAAGTTTCAGCATCAGCTAAAGCGGGAGAGGATCGTAGATGAGCAATGTTACGAAGATGGAAAAAATTGTTTTTAACAAGTGAAGAGATGTGAGAGCCAAAAGGCTAAGGCAGTAGAGCCAATCACTATTATCTCGGTTTTCTTGTCATTTAACTTGAGGAAATTCAGGGACATCCAATGCTTGATGTCCCTGATACACACAGTGAGTGAGTCAGGCAGATATGGCCCATTAGAGCTGGTGGTAAGATAGATTTGAATATCATCAGCATAGCAGTGGAATTTAAGTCCATGCCTGAATATGATGTCACCAAGAGGATATATGTAGATAATGAACAATAATGGGCCAAGAACCGAACCTTGAGAGACACCCTGTGTAAGTGAAGCAGAGGCAGATCTAAGCCCTTGTATAGTAATATAATACTTTCCGTCACTGATATAGGAAGTGAGCCAGGAAAGAGCAGAGCCAGTGATGCCAATATCAGAAAGCCTAGAGATCATTATTTCATGGCAGACTGTGTCAAAAGCAGCGCTTAAATCAAGGAGCATCAATATGTTTATCAGCCCTGAATCCATGGACACAAGAATGTCATTAACCACCCGAAGAAGGGCAGTTTCAGTGCTATGTGATGGGCGAAATCCAGACTGATAAAGTTCAAAAAGACCATTAACATCCAAATGTGATCACAGCTGTGAAGCAACAACCCTTGTTGTTGTCAAGGACTTTGCTTAAGAACGTTGAGTTGGATATTGGTCTGTAATTGTCCATATTTAGATGGTCTAGGTCTAATTTTTTAAGAATGGGGGTCACCACAGCCATTTTTAGTTCAGCTGGTACAACACCAGATGACAAACAACAGTTTATCCTATGTGTTATGAAGGGTGCAACATCAGGCGCACACAGCTTAAGCAAAACAGTAGGTGTAGGATCGAGCCGGCAGGATGTGGAATTTGATCTCACAATTAGATCACTTATGGCAGCAGAAGTAGTTAGTGAGAAAGCAGAGAGAGAGTTTGTTGAGTGAGCGGAATCAGTTAAAGTTAAATGAACATGTAAGTCACTTGTACGTGAAGTGGTTTTGGTAATGGATGCAGTGATTAACTTCAGTTTATCACAGAAAAATTGAGAAAAGCTATTTACAAGCCCCACAGAGCCCAAAATAAAATATTGCGGTGGATTAGTGAGTTTGTTAACCATTGCAAAGAGTGATTTGGGCCTGCACTTAGAATTCCTAATGATATAGGTGAAATAAGAGGATCTTCCACCGTTAAGGGCTGTATGGTACCTAAGCAAGTGTTCTTTAAATACCAAAGAGTACACAATTAGTCCAGTTTTCCTGTATAGTCTTTCTAGGCGGCAGCCCTCAGTTTTCATTGTTCGTAGTGCAGGAGTGAACCAGGGTGAGGCACGAGTAGATGGAACCAGTCTAGTTTTAACAGGAGCATGCATCTCAAGTATTTGAGACAAAGCGTTATTGTATATAGAACAGATTTCTGAGGGACAGTTAGATAGTAGACATTCTGGCAAGGTAGAAGCCCTAATTGAAGCAGAGAAAGAAGATGGATTCACAGAATTTATTTTACGATAGGTAAACATTTTCTTCAGTGATGTTATAGATATTGGAACGCTACAACTAAAGCTTATGAGTTTATGATCTGAGAAAGCAAAATCAGAGCCGTTAACAATGATGTTAGTTAATCCAAATGTAAAGTGCCTTGCGAAAGTATTTGGCCCCCTTGAACATTTCGACCTTTTGCCACATTTCAGGCTTCAAAAATAAAGATATAAAACTGTATTTTTTTGTAAAGAAGCAACAACAAGTGGGACACAATCATGAAGTGGAACTAAATTTATTGGATATTTCAATCTTTTTTAACAAATAAAAAACTGACAAATTGGGCGAGCAAAATTATTCAGCCCCTTTACTTTCAGTGCAACAAACTCTCTCCTGAAATTCAGTGAGGATCTCTGAATGATCCAATGTTGACTTAAATGACTAAGGATGATAAATAGAATCCACCTGTGTGTAATTAAGTCTCCATATAAATGCACCTCCTCTGTGAGTCTCAGAAGTCTGTTGAAAGCACAGAGAGTATCATGAAAAACAAGGAACACACCAGGCAGGTCCGAGATACTGTTGTGGAGAAGTTTAAAGCCGGATTTGGATACAGAAAGATTTCCCAAGCAAGATGAAAGCCTTTTCTGAAAGGGATCCATAAAAAGTGTCATTTAAAGTTTGCCACAAGCCACCTGGGAGACACACCAAACATGTGGAAGAAGGTGCTCTGGTCAGATTAAACCAAAATGGAACTTTTTGGCAACAATGCAAAACGTTATGTTTGGTGTAAAAGCAACACAGCTCATCACCCTGAACACACCATCCCCACTGTCAAACATGGTGGTGGCAGCATCATGGTTTGGGCCTGCTTCTCTTCAGCAGGGACAGGGAAGATGGCTAAAATTGATGGGAAGATGGATGGAGCCAAATACCGGACAATTCTGGAAGAATCCTGATGGAGTCTGCAAAAGACTGGGGCAGAGATTTGTCTTCCAACAAGACAATGATCCAAAACATAAAGCAAAATCTACAATGGAATGGTTGACAAATAAACATATCCAGGTGTTAGAATGGCCAAGTCAAAGTCCAGACCGGAATCCAATCGAGAATCTGTGGAAAGAACGGAAAACTGCTGTTCACAAACGCTCTCCATCCAACCTCACTGAGCTCGAGCTGTTTTGCAAGGAGGAATGGACAAAAATGTCAGTCTCTTGATGTGCAAAACTGATAGAGACATACCCCAAGCGACTTACAGCTGTAATTGCAGCAAAAGGTGGTGCTACAAAGTATTAACTTAAGTGGGCTGAATAATTTTGCACGCCTAATTTTTCAGTTCTTTATTTGTTAAAAAGTTTATAATATCCAATACATTTCGTTCCACTTCATGATTGTGTCCGACTTGTTGTTGATTCTTCACAAAAAATTACAGTTTCATATCTGTATGTTTGAAGCCTGAAATGTGGCAAAAGGTCGAAATGTTCAAGGGGGCCGAATACTTTCGCAAGGCACTGTACATATGAGATTGAGTATATGAATGAGTAGCAAAAGTTATATGTTGAGTTAGGTTGAAACAGTCCAGTACAGACATCAATTCATTGCATTGTGCAGTGTTTTCATGTATATTAAAATCACCAAGCAGAATAACAGATGAATAACTACCACAGACAAGAGTGAGCAACGCACTCATTTCAGAGAAAAAGTCAGAGGGACATTTTGGAGGTCGATAAATTAATATTACAGCCAATGGCGTTTGGCCAGTCATTTTCAACACCAGGTATTCAAATGCTGAAACATCATGAAAGTCAATCTAGGACATTTTAACTGTCTCACGGCAAACTACAGCCAGCCCTCCACCTCTACGATGAAGACGCGGTTGAGAGAAATAGATGTACCCAGGTGGAGTCAGGAGGTTCAGGTTGAAAAAGTCATTAGGAACCTGCCAGGTTTCCGTTAAAAGTAGCATGTCCAAGTTTGTGTCAGTGATTATGTCATTTAGCACTGATGCTTTATCAGTTAAAGAGCGTGTATTCAACAGCGCACATCGCAGGTCTGAAGATGCGCGTCTGCAGGTTCAAAGGTCAGGATCAAAACACAGTGATCTTAGATGTTCAAAGTTAATGGATCGATTTTCCAGCTGTGTTCTAACTGACACACAGGTGTTGGTACATACAACTGGGATATTATTAGAAGACATGTAGTGATAATTCCGAAGTTTTTTCCTCGACCGGTGTATGTAGCGTGGCCGGCGTAATACTCCAAGTTGTTTACACCATTTATAAGTGGCCGGAGCCAATCGAAATGATCCTTTAAATGTTCTGATATGAGCTACAGAAAATTGTAAAGCCATCTTGGGGAAACTAATTTGATTAGCGTCATTTAAAAACAGCACAAACCAAAAAAGACCAACAAACAAGACCTGCAAATAGGTTTGTGATGACATGACCAGTGATGTCAAACGCGACCTACACAACAATTTATCGGTGTAGCTACGTTAGCCAGAACCATCAGATACACAATCCACACAATCCACAGAAGGGAAGGCTACCCAACCATACCAAGAATTGACACCGCATAAAGATAAAGAGAGGGGAGACTCACACTATCAGATGTCGCGGGGGATAAGAGGATAGAAATGGAGAGGGCTCATAGCCGAACTGTGTGACAGGATCACAGAAACAGCCAGGGCCCGGTTCCCCAAAACGTTCTTATCGCTAAGTAGTTCTTAACCTATAGGTTAAGGAATAGGTTAAGAACTACTTAGCGATAAGAACGTTTTGGGAAAACCGGGCCCAGGTCAGTAATCCAAAAACATTTGAGCGTGTGAAATAGTGCAGTAAGCAGCCAGGTCAGTTCTCCAAAAACTTTTGATCGTGTAATATAGTCCAGTAAATAATCCATGAAGTATTTTGGAAATGAAGATAGTCTAATGAATAATCCAAGGAGGTCGATTCTAAAAAAAAACATATCCAGAAAACAGACGTAACAACAACATACAAACAGGAACCAGCGTGAAGCGGCAGCACAAGCGCGCCTAGTGTTCTCACACCGGAAGTAGGACACAATCCACAGTGGACCCACTATTGGAGCGATACTTGAGTGAGAGCCTTCTGGGCTGCTCAAATATATCGCCCCGCACTCTAGTCAAACGGGGTCTGCTCTGCTCCCTGCCCCCGCTCTGCTCACATACTCTGCTGGCTATATGAAATATATTTATCATTCATCACACTAAACTTTTCTTTGTCAAATCTTGCTCACAGATGCGCATATGGGCTGAAGTGCTACTCTGCAAATAATATGGTGAAAAAATGCATTTTTCCTGATTAGTTTGAACTAGCCTAGTGATAACCTCTTAAAAAATATAAATTAAAAGCCTAATACAATTCTATTTCTGTAGGGAATTCTGGTAAGGTGAAGTGCAGTGAATAATTTAGAGTGGTGCCCTGTGATACAGCAATATAAAAACCTTAGCAACAAATGAAACAAAATATAATATAAATAATAATAAATAATATAAATAAATTAAAAGAGCCAAACAGTTAAAAACACATATTGAGGATATAACTCACATTTACTTCAAAAGTCAGAGTTAGATATTATTATTTTGACGCATGAAAAAAAATGTGTTTACCCAAAGGGATATATTTATGTTTTCTTCATTTAATTCTGTATGTATGATGATGTTGGTGAAGAGAATGGTAAAAGGTGCTCACTGCCCAGGCATTGGACGACATACATATTTTGCCTCCCTCACTTTGGAAAAGTAGGCACTACTGGGGCAGTAATAAAACTCACCTACTAGCCTACATATGCCACTGTGTGAGAAAAGTATATGTCTATGGTTATGTACACAACAATTATAGGCCTACATTTTTGTGTGAGGTGAAGTGTGTCCTCGTCAGTTTAGCTCAGAAAATGCATGTCCTGTTAACCTGCCCGGCCGGTTTACTGGCGAAAATACGTTTGACTTGAAAAAGAGTTTACTCCCACCTAAGGGAGTCAGAATTGATTCCAAAATCCCTGGAGTTGTTCACTATTAGTCTGGATGTTTGTTTATCGGTCTATTTTTGTTGATCATACAGTTTTTTTGTTGCACTGGACAAATTAAAAACGTGGCCATTTATTGTTTCCATAACAATGTTAGTGAGTAAATCTACTGAAATGGCTACCACCTAATGACAATGACACTGTGCGCCGTAGAGGATGGTCGCATGGACAATGGCTCTGTTCAATCTACCCAGGTTTTGGCTTATTACTGTTTTGTTAGTTTTTATTTCTGTACATTCTGCACTGTCGCTCATACAGTATGATCGACTAGCACTTTTGGATATACGTAATTCACTGGATACAGACTTTTTTTCCCCGGTAGCCCCTTAAATAAAAAACTAATTCATAAGTTCCTAATAGTCAAGATGTGATAGAAGCCTCTATGACATGTTTAGTTGCATGCAATGCTACAGATGATAAAAATGTAATGATGAACAAGTACTGGTAGGTCCTTCATGAAGCTGTTCTCTGAATACATCTATTGAAATGAAAGCGCCATTAGCAAGACATCTTTTCAGACCACTGATTCATTAAAGGGCAGCACAGATATATTGTACTTTGTATTGTTCAACTGTTTTTAAAATATAACTGATTATGACCCGGAAATATGACCCAATGTACTGCCTCTGGGCTAAAGAATATGGAATCAGACCTTGAGGCTGGCTCAGCACATAACATGAGTATATCTATGATTCATACAGGGATTATAACCTATAGGTATAAACACATAGGACTACTCATCTCATAAACATCATCTACATCTGTTTTAACGTTTAGTCCCACACACAGACGGGGAGGATTGTGACACCATGGAGAGTAGATCACTGAGAAGTATGTCAGGGACACCTTATTTTTAGAGTTGAATCCCAGTGGGTTGCTCTTAGCCTAGCAACCAGATGAGAAGAAAGATGGGAAGGATTGAATGCGTTCCTTGAGGCTGCTGTGAGGAGTCAGCACAGACTTCTGAAGCCTGCAACTCTGGGGAAGACCAGCGCTGGAGAGAAATGGCTGGTACACCTTAGTTAGGTATGCTACTAACAAACACCATCTGCTTTGGAGAATACAGCCTCTTTTATCGATGAAACCACCACACCTGAAGCTAGTCTCCCCCATTAAAAGCCCTTACTAATCATAATTTCTCCCAGAACGCCTTTTCTCCTCCACTTGTCTGAGACATACTTCCTGTTCCAACTCTGGACTCACCCGCAGACACGAAGAATATCCCTGCGCTTAGGATGATGTTGTGGCGCGTCTTGTAGAACTCGCTGGCAGCTATACACAATCCTCCCATGAAGAGGAGGATGACACTGAGTATGGGGAAGATGCTGGAGGCTCGCACGGCACCTAGGAACCAACAGACGAGAGGAGGGAGGTAATCGAAAGACACACAGCAAAGAGAGCCCAGCAGAGTGGAGCAGTGAAATTAGGAGGAGAGAAGGTAGAGCACATTGGAATCCACACAAACATCTGCTCTCTTTCTCGGCCTCTTTGAGCCACATCATAACAACACTTGATCAGCGTTGTGAAAGTCTTCACCATCACTACACTGTATCTGCTTACTGATCCTCTGGTAGCCAGCCTTATGTCATCACGCCATCTGATTATATGCGGCAGTCTGCTTTGACGTGGATGTGTCAATTAAAAGTTCATACAGGCATAATCTATAAGCATAATAGATGTTGTATTTCAAATGCTTTGGCAAAATATCAGTCCCCAAATTAAGAAAAATCATGACTGCAGAATCAGTGAGCCTTGCTATTAAGAAAGGCTTTTATAGACCCTGCACACTGCTTCGCAAAATGAGGTGGAAACAGAGCTGCACTTTTTAACATTCTGACAATTATATGACCCACATTTTTATTTATTGTATTACTGTTGTTCTTTTTTGTGCTTATTTTCCACTTGCAAATGTTTCCCATGCCAATAAAGCCCTTTAAATTGAACTTGAGAGAAACAGAGAGATAGAGAGACAGAGACATACAGGGGGAAACTGAGATCTTAGTGTGGCTGGTTGATAATGCGTCAGTAGACTCACTGACATTGTACACACATCTGCTCGTATAGTATGAAATAGAAGCTGGCAGGGTGGGATCCTAACGAGACTATGATGGTAAGTAAACAGACCACCGCAAACATTGTTACTGTTGGCGAACACCTAATCAATTACAAACAAATTAGGCAAGTTATATTCAAGACTAGTCTATCAATTGTACCTAATTGACCTAGCTGTAATATTCTATGTTTCACAGAGACAACAATCTCTCTGCATCAACAATACTACAGAGCTGATCATAGACTTCAGGAAAGGTAGGGACAGGAACATGTAAAGAGAAACTCGATCTGTTTTGACTCCACGGAATTCTACACAGTGCACTTTTGACTGATTTCAGAGTTATGAATAAAGGCCTTTTTTAGAACAAGAAATGGGTTACCAACTGACAGCTTTTTCCTCTCCAATTCCCACTAACGCTGCCTTGTCAGTAGCTCCGCAACTCCTTGGACAGATCTGTGAGATGGCAAGGGGCGTGCACATGGTTCATCCAACCACATGTCACCAGCTGTCGATTCATTTTCGCACTGACCATCCAAAGCGGAAGCCTTTAGTCAGATCATGCATGGGATCATTACGCTCACCAACTATACTTCCGGAATTTAATTTACAGATGCCTGATCTAGGAGTCCAGGATAGGTAATCTGATTTATTTAACCCAGATTCCAGGCAGCGCAATGCCAATTTGGGCTTTCTCATGCAGGAGGTCCGGGGAAAGTCAGAGAACTCATAGTCAGCCTCGAACCACTGATTCATGATGTAGACTGTCCTGCAATGCAGCGACTTAGCCCACTAGACCACGCGGAACCCCTGACGACTGTTCTGTAGCATTGGAAGTAGATTATGCTTTGAAAGTTGATGATAACAATTCCTAAAGGTGAGAGGAGAAAGGTGGATAACGCGCATCAAACAAAAAGAGGAACAGTGCTCAACAACTGAGACCTAGGCTGAAAAAAAAGTGGGCAGTTTCACAGTGGGTCAATTTCTAAGAGTCTGACGCAATTGCAGTACGGACCACGATTTCGAATGCAAAGCTAAAGATATGCTACACAGGTTTCTGCAACGTGGGTATGATGTTGTTTCCATTGACAAGGCCTATAGATGTGCCGAATGCATTAGTCGCCAAGACTTACTCAGGGGTATAAATACACCAAAGGCTGCTAATGATTCACGGTTGTGTTTTTTAATTGAATTTAACCCATGTGCATGACATATTAAAGCTATTGTTCTTAAATATTGGCCCATTCTTAAGGGCAATCCAAATCTAAAAGGTTTCACTGCATTACCACCACGTATTTGTTTCAGATGAATCCTTGATGCATAGTATGCAACCACCCAAGGAAATAGCCTCTTGGCTTCCTTGCCCCCCCATTGGGAATTATAAATGTGGACACTGTGCCCACTGTGATAACACAGCTAACACCAAAACATTCAGCCATTCAAGATCGGGGAAATTGTTTAAGATAAATAGTTTTATTAACTCCAGTACGACAAATGATATATATATTCTGGAATGTATCTGTGGAGCGGCTTACATTGGACAGACTAAAAGAGCACTGAAAATGCGTATCGCAGAACATAAGGCTGCAATCCGCCACAAGAATACAGATTATGCCATAACACGACATTGCATAGAAGCCAAACATGGTTCACCCAGTTCTTTGAGATTTGTTGGGATTGAAGATGTGATGGACTATTTGTTATATGTACTTAGTATTATTATTTAAACTGTTGTATGTATGTGTTTTGCTTAATGTGCCAACCTCTGGGCACTGTGAGAGTGGTAGGCACTTGGGTTCCTAATTACGCATGAATGGTGCACTGGGTAAATACCCACACCGGCGCGTAATGAGTAATCAAGATGACAATTTAATCATAGTGTTCCGGAACGGTCTGTGCGTGTGATTGTCAACTCCTGTCAAGGAGGAGAGGAGATGTATGGAATACTGGACATGTATAATATATGCTGATTTACTTTGTGAGTGTGCATATTTTATTGAGCATTCACCTCGCTATGTGTCGTACAATATGTATACATCATTGTTTGAACCAGGCGCACGCTCTGTTGGTGTTGCCAACTATTTTCAATGGAAAGTAGCTAAAACCTGCTTGAAAAGATGCTAAAAGTTGCTAGATGACATGATAAGCTAATTAACATATTGTGATCTAATATTCTGCACATTGCAGAACCAGAAAAAGGGATGAACAACTTTCTAAAAATCTCTTGTTATTAATTGCATAAAAATCTCTTGTGATTAAGTGCATAAAAAGAATAAAAATAAACGGTCCTGCCCAGGTAAATCTATGTAAACAATGTCAAATCTCATTCTGTGTTGTGCTGCAGTAAATGCACAGGCAGTGTGTATCGCCTTGTACTCCAAAAATTATTTGTTTTGGGCATACTGTCTCCCGTTTAGCACTAGAACCCACTGGCTTTCATTTACTGTATTTGTTTTTGTCAAGAACCCAGCTTCCTGTAAATAAATCACAAGGAATGCGAGTTGCCTGCGTCTGTCTCCTGCATTCTCTCCACCACACTCCAGCCATTATATATATGCTTTAATTATTTTAGAGACAGTAATGATGACATTTTGTATATTACAATTTTTTTATAAAAGTCATTTGAGGGTATTTAAATACAAATAGGGTGAACTAGGAATGTAGTTATTACAGCACATTTTATATGCAGTCCCCACATTTTAAGGGTCCAAAAGTATTTGGACAATTAGTTGCTCAGATGTCCCTTGGCCTGATGTGTGTCCATCCCTCATTAGTTCATTTACAAGTAAACAGATAAAAGGTGTAGATTGAGTTCAAATGTGGCATTGTCATTCAGAATCCACTGCTGTTACCATCAAAAGAAGTCCAAAGAGCTGTCACTGCCAGTGAAGCAAGGCATCATTAACCTAAAACATTACAAAAAACCATCAGAGAGATAGTGAAAGTGTGTGGCTAAATCAACTATTTGGTCCATTCTTGAAAAGAAAGAACACACTGGTAAACTAAGGAAAACCAAAAGTCCCAGAGGAACACGGACAACAACTATGGGGGATGACAGAATATTTATATCCCTGGTGAAGAAAAATACCTTCACAATAGTTGGCTAGATCAAGAACACCTTCCAGGATGTAGGTATATCTGTGTCAAAGTCAACAATCAAGAGAAGACTTCACCAAAGTAAATAAAGTACAGATTAGAGTTTGTAAATAACATTAACAAAATGTTTTTTTTTTCAAAAAAGTTCTGGAATAACATAGCAAGGACAGATGAGGCAGAGATCAAGTTCTACCAGAATGATAAGAAGAGAAGAATATGGAGAATGGTAGGGAACATAAAATATTCTGTGATTCCTACACCGTCACCTGGTACCTCATTACAGATGAAAAATAAAAACATCAGAGCCTTTTTCACCCTTGGAGGCCACACACTGGTATGTGGTCTCAGAACTTCAGGATATCATACAGCAGACCCACCGAGAGCGTACTGGCAGACTGCACCATCGCTTGGTATTATAATGGAAGTTATTGGTATTGGACGGTATTGGTATTATAAGGAAAGTGTATGTTGTGAAAAACAAAAAGTATAGTTGTATTAGAGTCTTTTGAAACCTACCACAGTATATTCATAGACGACTGATAAAATACATATTTTACATGTCATACCATGTTGTTTTTTTTCCATTATTTATTCCATATGGGGTACGTGATATGTGTCTGTAAAGTGTGTTATGTGTGAATGAGTATGTGCTGTATGTGTGTTCAGTCTAGTGGTGGAGTATTTATCAATCCAGCCTGTGAAGATGTCTTTTAAGCATCTGAATGCTGCTAGGTCATTCCTCAACTTCTGCCCAGTAGATGTGGATTTGGTCATTCTCACCCCTCCCTTTGCTGTTCAAAATCAGCTCCTCCATAGTGCCATTGATGGAGAGAATGTGTCCTGGCAGGAGATTGTATTTCTCTTGTCCAGACAGAGAGCCCAAAGTCGGAGTGATATAGAGACTCATCTGTGAAACTGTTGGGACCATATGTATATTGGAGTGGATACAGATGTGAAGAATACTGGATGATTGTCATATAGGCAGATTGCCTCGTTGTTCTCGGAAACAGGGACAATGGTGGTCTGCTTGAAATCCATCAAGGCCTGGGTCAAGGAGAGGTTGAAGATGTCTGTGAACACCTGCCAGCTGGTCTGAATATGCGGCCTGCTATTCCAGCTGGCCCTGCAGCCTTGTGAATGTAACCTATTTCAAAGTGTCACTCACATCGTCTACAGAGCGTGAGATCACACTGTCCTTTTCAGAACAGCTGGGGCTCTCATGCATGTGTCACTGTTACTTGCATTGAAGTGAGCAGTGAAGGCATTTAGCTCGTTTGGGATGCTGGACAAGTTTCAAGTCCTGAGAAATGTGAAGAGCGTTTAAGAGCCGGTATTGTAGGATTTCACTACTAGGGCGATGTGTTGCTTGTTTGATGCCGCCGGTGCAATGTCTTGTGTTGCAAACCAGTCCCCGTAGCCTACCGTCTGCTTCATCCAAACACAGTTGGTAACCTTTGTTACTTCCTGTTTGAGTTTCTGCATTTGGGCAGGGAGAATGAGGTCGGAGTTATGGTCTCATTTGAGAACTGATGTGCGGTGGAGGTGTGCATTTCTATTTGGAATAAAAGTGAGTTTTGTCACCACTGGTTGCACAGTTTTAACATGTAGTTTAATGGCTTTGAAGACAAAAGAAACGCACCCTCTGGATGTGATTATTCTAGCTTCTTCATGGCTCTGTACACCTAGTTGCACGCAATATTGGGGCCAGCCTTTGTTTTTGGTGGAATATAGGCAATGACTTAAACATAGATATTATTATTTCTGTTTATTATTATACACTGGTCAAAAGTTTTAGAACACACAGGGATTTTCATATTTTTCACATTTCACTTTTTTTTTTATTCATGTGGCATTAAATTGCTTAAAATATACAGTATATCCAAGACATTACCAATGTTGCAAAGGTCTATCACCATTGGAAAGTACTTTATAATTAATTATTCAAATACAATGACAAAGCCAACTTTTCAGCAGCCATTCACTCAGTGTTCAGATAATGAAACCTTTAGCTCATCTGTAATTAATCATGTTTTGACTAGAATATCTGATTGGTGAATGGTGTCAATTTTTATCAAAACACATGTAGATTCCTTAGTGTTATCAAACATTTGACTGATACCAGTAGGGTATGTTTCTGGAATCCGATCCTGGTCAGAAGTTAGCAGGTCATCCATAGTACTACCGGTAGTAGTAATCCAAGTTGAGTTCTTTTCATAAGAAATGATGGCAGAGACATAATGGTGAAAAAAAGTCAGAATATAAAGCCTTTAAAATTGCAGCAGCACGTAAAACTCTGCTGCGCCATCTTGTGGCTCCTCCCACCGACCTCCCTCTCGTCCACTTCTCTCTGTCTCCTGTTTAACATACACACTTAAACTTCCATCAGGTTTGTTAAAATTTCACCATTTCACCTCATCTCTCCACACAGCTGCTATCTCAGCACTTTTTCCTGCTTCTCCCTAAAGTGCTGACGGCGTCTCCGGGGTGAAGTGGCTGCGCACTGAACTCGGCTGCCCGCACCTCCACTGGGACCCAGGGCTCCTGACGGCTGATCTGCATGCCCGCTGCCACCCCCCACTCTCTCTAACCGTCACATGCCACATCACACACAACCCGGCTCCTCATCCTTCCCAGTGCATAGTAGGGGAGACGAGGACCTGCGTGAGCCTCCTCTGGGAGATCACAGCAGCAGAAACAGCTGCCCAACAGCTGCAGAGAAAGGAGGTCTGGGCCAAGCGGTGGTCACGGCTGGCTGGGCCACCATCACTCACGCACCCGCCACCTGGGCCCACAATAGTGACTACAGTAGGGCTGGGAGGAGGCTGTCTGGTGGGCTGAGGATGGATCAACACTGCACTGATACGGCACGTGGCTGTGGAGTTTCGTACTGTGTCACTACTACAAAGTGTTTTTAGTAAAATACACCTTTGTTTTTATACCACTATATTGCTGATTCTTAGATCTTTAATTTCCTAAACATAACGATCAACTATGTTTATAATATTATCATAATTTTTTATATCTGTATCTACAATAATAACCTGCAATCTAGTAGATACAGTAACTCACAATTGTCACTCTGAAAAACACAGATCTTTTGACTGTCATTCATTCTGCTCACCACCACCAAAAAGTGAAACGAAATGAAAAAAATTCACACCTTCATAAACAAACTCCAAGCTGCAATTTGATCATTCAGCTTCAAGCTGCTGTCAGATCATTAATGCTCTTGCTGAATTGATCAAACCCATTGGCATTTCTGTCTCGCTGTACTCTGTGTAGGTAGTGTAATATGATGTTCATGCCCCCCCCCCGTATAATTGTTATTTTTATATTTTGTTAAGTATTTTTTCCTGTCCTGTTTCCTTTCAGTTATATGCCTTTTTGCCACAAAAAACACAATTGGTTAATTGAAAGAGAAACAAATTGAATAAAATGTGTCTATTCGACTGTTTATATGAGTGTATCTGGAAGCCCTGTACATGTCCTATAAAAAGGCATGGAGATTCAACATAATTAACACTGTTCTAATTTCCTCATCCCTCGTCCTCCGTCTCTCATCAGTCTTTGTCAGTCTGCCTTTTCTCTCACTCTGTCAACCTGAGAGTGTCACACATCTTGTCTTTCTCTGATCTCCGGTTTCTCTCTCTGGGTATATGTGAACTAAGTTATCTCAAAACCGGTCCTCCTTCCTCCATCAGTAGACGCAATAGTGGGGTGTGTAGAGTTACAGATGGAGGGGTGTTTAAATATTAAGTTGTCCTGGGGCTTGACCCTGACCCCCTGTGCCCCCCAGGCTCACATTAACCCTGTGAATATTGGCATAGCCAGTCCCACTACATTACATGGAAGAGCCCTGTGTCCTCTTTCTCATCCACCACTTAAATTTGCCTAGGAAATAGAGAGAAAAAAGGCCAGCCAAATTGTATTGATTGTTGACAGTGAGGGTTTAATAGCACTCCTCTCAAGGTGATGCCAATGAGGAGGAGAGAGAAACAGAGGGAGAGAGAGAGGGAGAGAGAGAGGGAGAGAGAGAGGGAGAGAGAGAGAGAGAGAGAGAGAGAGAGAGAGAGAGAGAGAGAGAGAGAGAGAGACAGAGAGAGAGAGAGAGAGAGAGAGAGAGAGAGAGAGAGAGAGAGAGAGAGAGAGAGAGAGAGAGAGAGAGAGAGAGGGAGAGAGGGAGAGAGGGAGAGAGAGAGGGAGAGAGAGAGGGAGAGAGAGGGAGAGAGAGGGAGAGAGCGTCCCATCCATCTTTTTTCTCCTACTCAAATAGATCGCCATTTTTGCCTGTCCTAAACAGAAACTTTATCAACAGACACTTCTTCTGCTGTCGCCCACTATAGTGAAACCCCAAAATAAACCCTGTGGTAGTGAACACCTCCCCCACTCAATGAAAAAAGAACACCAACACTTCAAACAAAGGTCTTGTACACTCCATAAAACAGTGGAAGATTGTTTCACGTACATCACAAAAAGAAGGACAGAGAGATATAATATTTATAATAACTGATTTTTTTCCCTAATTGTTCTTTTTTGTTTTCTTTGCACTTGTTGCTGCTACTTCAATATTTTGTTGTTGATGCAGATTATTGTATCTTGATTGTTATTATTGTGCCTCTAGCTTTGGCAAAATGGTTGTATTAACTGTTATGCTAATAAAGCTGAATTGAATTGGATTGCGAGAGAGAGGGAAGAGAGAGAGGAAGGAAGAGAGAGAGAGAGGGAGAGAGGTAGGGAGAGAGGGAGAGAGAGGAGAGAGAGTGGGAGGGAGAAAGGGAGTGAGAATGGGAGTGAGAAAGAAAGAGAGAGTGAGAGGGAGAGAGGAAGGGAGAGGGAGAGAGAGGCAGAGAGAGAGAGGGAGAGGGAGAGAGAGATGGAGAGTAAGATTGAGGGAGAGAGAGATGGAGAGAAAGATTGAGGGAGAGAGAGAGGGAGAGAGGGAGGGAGAGAGAGAGAGAGAGAGAGAGAGAGAGAGAGAGAGAGAGAGAGAGAGAGAAATGAGTGTGTTACTAGGTTGAGTTAACAAAAACAGCACATCAGCCTGAGTTGGATCACTCTGAATATGTTCAGCTATCATTTAAGCGCTTTTGAAGAACAGATGTATTTGTTTTGTTTATGAATCCTTAGTTACATTTGATGTGCTTTGAGTCCTGGATATAAGAATGAATTATTGGGCTGAGAAGCAGCTGGGAAGACCCCCCCTTTAGGCCATACAGGCACCATACACTTTATCCAATCACATTTGCCACCCTTCAATGGCATTAACTTGACCACCAGTTAGAGAGTGCTGAGAATTTCAACCAACGTTTTCAAAGTATGTTTCATTGAGATGTTAACTGACGTCACACAACATTCGAAAAGGTTTTGAGCCATATGATACATTTACAGATTTGTACACATCCATGTACTTAGGAAAAAAGTCAGAGGTTTATACTGCAGACATAAAAGTCGATGACTTATGTGGTGCTGTCATCACTAATTTACCACTGCTGCACCATGGAGATGTTTTGATCCACTGAGATCCAGAACAATTTAAAGTGATCTACTCCAGTGTGAAGGATTCAATGAGTTTGAATCCCCCATGGGGCAATATATATATATTGGAGACAACGGTTCCACTGCTTGTCCTTGAAACAGATGCAGCCCTAAGAGAAGTGCTTTGACAACCACCTGTGTGCCTTACAAGTGGAATAGTAAACTGAACCCTAGGGTAAAATATTGTCCCATATTTATTCATAGGTTAAAAAGGACAAAGGCACTGCGTGATACATTGGTCAAAGTTACCGCCTCACGACACAACTGCGTTATGGTGGCCAAAGTTTGTATCGTATTTACAGCATTCCGACTATGCCTGGGGCTCTGCTTATTGGTACAGCACTACCAGATGTAAACAGGGTAGGTAGTTGGACACATTTCCCTTGTTACGTTGCTTTCCATCAACTCCTTCAATTAAATATCATATTGTTGGCGAATATATAAAATCCACCCAGAAATGTACAGACCAACAGCTGAAATACAGGATTTTTGTATTAATAAATGGCTATTCTATTAGCCTGGATCTATGACGGAATTCTAACACATCAACTTTAAGGACAAAATGAAGAAGCAGGAAAAATGGGCAAGCATAAGGATTTGAGTGACTTTGACAGGGGCCAAATTGTGATGGCTAGACAACCGGGTCAGAAGCATCTCCAAAACTGAAATTCTTGTGAGGTGTTCCTGGTGGACAGTGGTCAGTATCTATCAAAAGTAGTCCAAGGAAAGAAAAGCGGTGAACCAGCAACAGGGTCATGTGCTGCCAAGCTCATTGATGCACGTGGAGAGCAAAGGCCTGTGTGTTCAAGTAAAACAGATGAGCTACTGTAGCTTAAATTGCTGAAAAAGTGAATGCTGGTTGAATACAGTGCATCACAGTGTGTTGCATATGGGGCTGCTGTTTTGGTGGCAAATGGGGACCTACACAATATTAGACAGGTGGTCATAATGTTATGGCTGATTGGTGTAGTTTTACTGTTTGAATTTAATGTTTTGTTCCGTGTATATGACAATATTTAATAATTAAAATTGGCTTAGCAGTGTGATTGAATAAAAAAGACCAAGCTTTATTTTTGGGCACCTCCCATGTGGCACAGTGGTCTTTCCTAGCTGACCACCAGATTTGAGCCTTGACTGCTGATGCATTGCCCCAATGGGAATTCCTGGTTGGAAGAGTAGTGCATAAGACAAAATGGCTTGAGATGATGCCTTTGAGAAAGTCTTGTGGTCAACCTTTCCTGAATCTGTTTGATCAAACTTTCACAAATATCGTGATTTGATTGGCTATAGCCTTGAGCACATCAATATGTTATAAGGATACCTAGACTGATAAATGTTTACTGTGAAAGAGATGATTTAGTAAGAGTTTAAAACACCACTATAAACACTTATTCAAATAAAATCTCTCATGTACAGGATATTCATCTTCACCAAGGTGCAACTGGACTTTGAATTTGAACTCAAAGAAATGCAGCAGCCATTACTGTATTTAAATTAGACTAGGATTCTGTGTGTTTTTATGTGTTTGTTTCTTGTGCTTGAATTGTTTTCATAAATGTTATCCACTTCCTACCGTTTTTACACTGTGAATTTATTTATTTATGTCACAAGGTGTAATGTTGGAGAGAGGGAGACCAAGCAGGCAGTAATGGTTTGTTATATTTTATCCACTCCAGGAAGTAGACAGAGGTAAGGCAGTTGCAGGTGAACCGTGTAGCGAGTGCACAACGGTATATATTTAGCAATACTTATGCTTTCTAGAACCATAGGAATTTACAGAGCGTAGGCAATAACTCAACTGAAACAGAACAGGAAGCATAACGGATATAACTGAAATCTATGCTCTATACACGCTAAAACAACAGGCTAAATGTAAAGACCGTACACATTAAACTCCAGCTAAAACACACTCTTATCACAACATACCTAGTCATAGTATTTCTTCCTGGGAACAGCAAGCCAACAGAGACAATGTATCCAAAAATGAACCACACCTATCCTTCTTCTTCTTTTTCTTCTTCTCGTTCTTTTTTCTTCTTCTTCTTCTTCTTCGGTTTAATGGCGGGTCGCAACCACCTTAAGGTGCATACATCGCCACCAACTGTACTGGAGTGTGAGGCCGGTCACGGCTCACCCAATTCAACTCCACCCAACTCACCCCACCATCCTACAAAATTAAAATACAGCCCACTACCCCCCTGCACATCTCACTACCTACCCTAACCTCGCCCTTCCCCTTCATCAACATTGAATCCTTTTCAAGCACACACTCATGCTTACTCATCTCAGATAACACCACTTTGTGAATACCCAAACGTCCTCCGACACCGGGCCTACAACCTGCTTCTTCTCCACCCGCACACCTACCCCAAGTCCCCCACTCTCCGCACCGCTTCCGCATCCGTGACCTTATCCACCACCTTAACCCGCTCTGCCTCTGCTGCCCTCTTCTGTACTCCCCCCCCCCAAACGCAGCACTGCGCTCCCCACCACAATTACAACACCTCACCTTGTACCCTACACTTGACACCTACCACACCTACCCTGCCCTCTGCACACAGCAGCCACATGCCCCATACGCTGACATCTAAAACACTCCAGCGGCGGTGGCACATATTCCCTCACATAAAAACTAAGAAACCCTAAGTGCACCCTACTCGGCAACGGTCCTCCAAACACTAACAACACCGTGGAACTCAACTTCTCTAACCCCAACGCCCTACTGCCCAACCGTATTGCTTCCAGCACCACCTCCCCGACACCACCTGTTTAAGCTCCATAATAGACAGATCCTCTGGAACACCCGTGATCACCCCTATTTCCATCACCACACTCCCAGGCACCAAACATTTCACCTTACCCCATTCAACACCTCCAACTTCAGCAACTTATCCCTCAGAGCCACACTACCCACCACAATAAGCACCCTCCCACCACTCAAACACCTACCATCCGTCACCCTCCCAACCTGTTCCCTAATCGCCACAGTGAGTGACACCGGGTGCAACACCTTACTTGTTGGGGCTGCAAACACCACATTCACCTTATACCCCTGCTCCACACCACCAAGTGCCAGGCCTTCACCCTCTCCCGAACTACTCTCACCACCCTCTTTCTTCCGTGCACGCTTCTTCTTCCTCTGGACATACTGTGACTCCTTATAACCTACCCCCACACCAGCAACACCCACACTTTCATCCGAACTCCCCTCCATGCCAACTTCTCTCAAGACACAGCTGTCATGACCAACCAGCAACACCGTATTCAAATTATTGTTCCTTTCTAGCCTCGTATTCTATAATTTCAGAATTATATATATATATATATTTTAACTCCTGCTCCAACTCCGCCGCACTGGAAACCCACAAGGACGCCATGCCAATCCAACAGCCAATCGCTCAAATGATCAACACCTGCCACCTCCGTTAAAGGTGGATAATCTGGTTAATTTTCATAGCTGTGAAGTTCCCGCGTCTAGTAGAGCTTCTAACAACACAAAATATGACGTCATAGGTTTAAACCACACCTATCCCTTGTTCACCTGAGTTAATATAGGTACCAAAGGAAAGTAGCTGAACGCAATCAGCAATTAGTTAAAACAAGCCCTGATAACTATCATGAGCCCTGACGATAGCTCCAGGTTAACAAGAGATGGCGCCAAAGCTTCACAATACAAACACATACACTTAACTTAAATCAACAGTACATTCACTCTGGCTCACAAATAAACAGAAATCTACACAATAGACAAACTGCAGTAAATATATGGAGTCCATATCTCAGTTTACTGGCAACGGTGTCCCACCCTGGAACACTGTGACAATTTATGAATGTTTGTGACACATCAAGGCCATGTATACCATTTTAATGCAGATAGGTTGTTTTGTTTTTAATGCAGTTGTTCTTTAATCTAACTAGGGTACATCTGCCTGCAGCCCATCATGTGATTGGGTGAAATCAGAGAATGCTGAGCTTCTACTTCAACTGAACAGTGACCTCATCTAGTCTGTCATGATGTCAATATATCTTAAATATATCCTAAATATTGTTTTACCACTTATCACTGGAAAGGAAGATGAAATGTTTATTTCAAATGCAATCACATTTTAGATTGAAAACAGAATCCAAACCTGCTTAATCAATAGACCATTGGGCATTTTTCCAAATGTTGCTGATGCCCGATTGACGTATAAATATCCGCACAGGTCTTTTACATACTAGCTAACCACATCATATGTTGTAACAATCGACAAGACAACTGTAGTTGATGTTAGTGCACAAGTACTAAATGTTTCCTCATTTATGTCATCAACACATCCATGATTCATGGAAATGTTGTGTAAAACACAACAAGCCACAAAGAATGCAGCGACATTTTAAGTACTGTAAAGTGCCTCCTGTCCTATCCAAGCACCTGAAGCGCATTTTCAGTGTGCAGAATGTTCGTTCAATTGGGCTACATTGCTTGTTTCTGTGTGTTTTCGATTAATCAGCATTTCACGCATTGTTGCTGGCATCAAAAATGGTGTCATCAGCCATGTATTTAACGGATAGCGGTTGTCCCATTCACAGCCACCCATCCAAGGGGGGATTCCTCTCAAAGATGGCAGGAATGGCAGAGTTTGCTAGCATAAATGAGTTGCGGCTTGAGCCAGGGTAATTTGCAAAGACATGGGTGATTTTAATATTAGCATTGCAAATGACTTGTACAGTGCCTTGCGAAAGTATTCGGCCCCCTTGAACTTTTCAACCTTTTGCCACATTTCAGGCTTCAAACATAAAGATATGAAACTGTAATTTTTTGTGAAGAAAAGTGGGACACAATCATGACAACAAAATTTATTGGATATTTCAAACTTTTTTAACAAATAAAGAACTGAAAAATTGGGCATGCAAAATTAAGTTAATACTTTGTAGCGCACCTTTTGCTGCGATTACAGCTGTAAGTCTCTTGGGGTATGTCTCTATCAGTTTTGCACATCGAGAGACTGAAATTTTTGCCCATTCCTCCTTGCAAATCAGCTAGAGCTCAGTGAGGTTGGATAGAGAGCGTTTGTGAACAGCAGTTTTCAGTTCTTTCCACAGAATCTTGATTGGATTCAGGTCTGGACTTTGACTTGGCCATTCTAACACCTGGATATGTTTATTTGTGAACCATTCCATTGTAGATTTTGCTTTATGTTTTGGATCATTGTCTTGTTGGAAGACAAATCTCCGTCCCAGTCTCAGGGCTTTTGCAGACTCCATCAGGTTTTCTTCCAGAATGGTCCTGTATTTAGCTCCATCCATCTTCCCATCAATTTTAACCATCTTCCCTGTCCCTGCTGAAGAGAAGCAGGCCCAAACCATGATGCTGCCACCACCATGTTTGACAGTGGGGATGGTGTGTTCAGGGTGATGAGCTGTGTTGCTTTTTTGCCAAACAGTTCCATTTTGGTTTTATCTGACCAGAGCACCTTCTTCCACATGTTTGGTGTGTCTCCCAGGTGGCTTGTGGCAAACTTTAAACAACACTTTTTATGGATATCTTTCAGAAATGTCTTTCTTCTTGCCACTCTTCCATAAAAGGCCAGATTTGTGCAGTATGCGACTGATTGTTGTCGTATGGACAGACTTGCCCACCTCAGCTGTAGATCTCTGCAGTTCATCCAGAGTGATCATGGGCCTCTTGGCTGCATCTCTGATCAGTCTTCTCCTTGTATGAGCTGAAAGTTTAGAGGGACGGCCTGGTCTTGGTAGATTTGCAGTGGTCTGATACTCCTTCCATTTCAATGTTATCGCTTGCACAGTGCTCCTTGGGATGTTTAAAGCTTGCGAAATCTTTCTGTATCCAAATCCGGCTTTAAACTGTTCCTTGTTCTTCATGATGCGCTCTGTGGTTTCAACGGACCTCTGAGACTATCACAGAACAGGTGCATTTATACGGAGACTTGATTACACTTCCTCACTGAACTTCTGGAGAGAGTTTGCTGCACTGAAAGTAAAGGGGCTGAATAATTCTGCTCATCCAATTCGTCAGTTTGTTTTTGTTAAAAAAGTTTGGAATATCCAATAAATTTCGTTCCACTTCATGACTGTGTCCCACTTGTTGTTGCTTCTTCACAAAAAACTACAGTTTTATGTCTTTATGTTTGAAGCCTGAAATGTGGCAAAAGGTCGAAATGTTCAAGGGGGCCGAATACTTTCGCAAGGCACTGTATGTTGATTGAATGGGTTCCCTTACAGTTGATGTATATCATTGCGAATAATTCATTCTGAATAATTTGGGTAAATGTGTACACTAGATGTATGTCTATTTTTTACATCTTCGGACACCACAATGATTATCCTTGTGTGGTAAAATTTTTCCTTCTACTTCTGTATTAGTTGCAATAATGGGAACTGCTGCACCTGTGTAGATGAGAGGAGCAAAGTGTATGCGCGTTGTGCACATGCTTCATTATGGTTAAGCATGCACCCTTAAAATAGCATCTGAATAACACGCCACTGACTTTAAACTAGGTTTTTCCTGGTCTGTGGCAGAATGGTTTTCGGTAACTGCAAAATAGCACCAGGGAAAGTTTGCGCCCGAACATGCCTCCTCTTTTCGCTGAACCGCCCCCGGGAGTGCAAGTTTATTCCCTAATTTACAGACGCGCGTCTGTGGAGGGAAAAGTCCCCTGTGCTTCAGGTGCAAAATAGGAATGATACATGCGTCGGTGTAAAAAGTAAATTGTGCTGGGTGCAAGAAAAGGCCCATACAATTTATTATTAAAGGTACATCAAAGGTGGATTGACTTCAACAAAATGCCATCTTCAAAGACAAGAGGCAGACATCTTGAAACTAACTATATTCAATGGGGTGGTTTTGAAGGATAAGAGTTTCTACTACAGTAGTTTGCCTCGCTATAAGAATGGTATCATTCAGTCCATAGTGCCCATGTATTTCATTTTTATTACCCAGCGTGCTTAACAGTGCACTCCAAAGTGCACTGACCTTCACTCTAACCTCCCAGCCTGCTGTGTGCCTTTGCTTGATTCAGGCTGCTGTTTGCCTCGCCAAGTGCCCTTAGGTTTGGCTAACCACACTCTACCTCTGAATAAAGGCTAGGGTCCCTGCGGATTTCTTACGCCAGAATGCACTCTATTTTACTCTAATTTTGAATATGTCAGTGTTGGCTTAGTGGATGTATGAAATTCAGACAGCCATGTTTACGGACTCCTATTCCTGGGTTCCAGTCAGGGCATTAGTGAGAGCTGGAGATGGAGATTCTTGGAGAGAGACAGAGGGATAACTGTGCCCGCAGGCAGTGAGTGCTGCTCTAGCTGCGCTCCCTCCTACCGGGTAAAAAGACCCCAGTGCTGCCAAATATAGGATGTCTCACATCTTCACTTTAACTCTTTTAAGGCTCTTTTAGGAGCTTGGCTCCTGCCTGGAGGGTGTGTTTTAACATGCCACTTGACTTGAGGGACTGGACAGGCACTGGACAGGTACAGTAGACAGAAACATGTCTTCTCAGCTAAGCACAGGATATTTCTAGTGTGTGCAGGATAACGAAGGCCCCGTCCACATTCATGTTATTGTAACATCTGACAGTGAGCTGCAGTACAATATGTGTTAAAATATGTGTTACAATATGTGTTACAACGTGTTACAATATGTGTTACAATAACTTTTATAATATGTGTTAAAATATGTGTTACAATATGTGTTACATTATGTGTTTCAATATGTGTTACAATATGTGTTACAATAACTTTTCTAATATGTGTTACAATATGTGTTACAATATGTGTTACAATATGTGTTACAATGTATGTTACAATATGTGTTACAATAACTTTTATAATATGTGTTACAATATGTGTTACAATATGTGTTACAATATGTGTTACAAAAACTTTTATAATATGTGTTACAATATGTGTTACAATATATGTTACAATATGTGTTACAATATGTGTTACAATAACTTTTACAATATGTGTGAGAATATGTTACAATAGCTGTTACAATATGTGTCACAATAGCATTTACAACAGTTGTTACATAATGTGTTAAAATACGTTACAGCATGTATTACAATATGTGTTTTAATATGTTGGAAAATCAGTTACAATATACAGTATGTTACAATGTATGTTACAATCAATTAATATCAAAATGAATAACAACAGTGGTGTCTGAATGACATAATTCAAAGCACAATGTCTAATCAGCTGTCAATAGCTGTTCCTGGTGACAAACATCAATCAATCAATCAATCAAATTTTTTTATAAAGCCCTTTTTACAACAGCAGTTGTTACAAAGTGCTTTGACAGACACCCGGCCCGAGACCCCCAAAAGCAAGCAACACAAGTGATGCACAGTGGCTAGGAAAAACTCCCTAGTAGGAGGGACCTAGGAAGAAACCTAGAGAGAGGCCAGACTCAAGGGGGTGGCCAGTCCTCTTCTGGCTGTACCGGGTAGGGGATCTGAAGGTACACAGCCCATCCCTCACTTTAACAGCCAACAACATATGATCCCTCATACAGAGGACTCTAGTAGAGTTTCCTACAGCTATTTACTTGATGCTCATACAGAGGACTCTACCAGAGTTTCCTACAGATTTTTACTTCATGCTCATACAGAGGACACCAGTTCCAGAGCACCAGTCCCAGCAGTGATTATCCCCAGCACCTGTTCCTCTACCACACCTGAGCTGATTGCTGCTCTCATTTTATTAGAGAGATGACAGCGATCAGTCCTTGCCGGATTATTGTACTACCAAGTGCGTGAAGTCTCGAGCTACTCTCAGTCTGAGAACTGTGCCGTTTATTACTTCCTTTTATATGCCTTTATGGTTACGAAGTATTATTTGTCTAACTCTGATTCTCTGTGCTTTCAATTCCAGTACCTACCAGTGTCGATAATCCAAAGCCCTCACTCACCTGGTAACCAGCCTACCTTCTGAGAACTCCAGTCGTTTAACTCCAGTGAGACATCTACCTGGTGTTCAGCTGTCTGGAACTATACCTCCAGGACACAACTCACCTGGTCTCACTGCCATTACCTACCTGGTGTTCAGCCTTCCAGGACACCACTCACCTGGGTTCTCCTTTATAGGAGGCTACATTACCATCTGTAGTATCCAGTTATGCAAACTACTATTTACATTTCATTTATATAATAAACAAAAATTTTATACACTCACCTCGTGTTCATCTCCTTTTGGATTCACCCTCGGTCCCTAGTTTGAACCCTGACACTCCAACAGAGTTTGTAGCAGAAAGACTCCTCTGTATGAGCATAGAGTAACTAACAGAGTTTGGAGCAGATAATTACTCCAAGCTCATACAGAGGACTCTAACAGAGTTTGCAGCAGATAGTTACTCTACCCTCTTATAGAGGACTCTAACATAGAAGATAGTTACTCTGCCCTCATTTCATGGACTCTAACAGACTTTTTACATTTATATAGGGACCCCCAGCCATGCCATATATTACATGTAGCCCAGAGTTGGCACACCTGAATCAACTTGTCAAAACTCATCAAGCCCTTACCTGCTTCAATCAGGTGAAGTAGTTCAGGGCTAAAATACAACTCTGAGATGGCTGGGGGTCCCCGAGGAGAGGTTTGAAAACCACTGATATAGAGGACTCTAACAGAGTTTGCAGCTTAGATCTACTCTACCCTCATACAGAGGACTATAACAGAGTTTGCAGCTTAGATCTACTGTACCCTCATACAGAGGACTCAACCAGAGTTTGCAGCAGATAATAACTCTACCCTCTTGTAGAGGGCACTAACAGAGTTTGCAGCAGTTATATAATATACCCTCATAAATTACTCTAACAGAGAAGAAGGTTACTCTACCCTCATGGACTCTAACAAAGTTTGCAGCAGAGGGTTACTGTACCCTCATACAGAGGACTCTAACAGAGTTTGCAGCAGATAATAACTCTATGCTCATACAGAGGACTCTAATGGAGTTGCAGAAGAGGGTTACTCTACCCTCATACAGAGAACTCTAACAGAGTTTTCAGCAGATAGTTACTCTATGCTCATACAGAGGACTCTAACAGAGTTTTCAGCAGATAGTTACTCTATGCTCATACAGAGGACTCTAACAGAGTTTTCAGCAGATAGTTACTCCCTGCTCATACTGAGTATTCTAACAGAGTTTGCAGCAGAGAGTTACTCTTCCCTCATATAGAGGACTCTAACAGAGTTTTTAGCAGATATTTGCTTCATGTTCATACGAAGTACTCTAACAGAGTTTGCAGTAGAATGTTCCTCTACCCTCATACATACAACTCTAAAACATCTTTTTGCTTCTAAAGCTAAGCAGGGTTGGGCCTGGTTAGTCCCTGGATGGAAGACCAATGCTGCTGGAAGTGGTGTTGGAGGGCCAGTAGGGGGCACTTCTCCCTCTGGTCTAAAGATCATTCCCAATGTCCCAGGGCAGTGATTGGGACATCTGCCCTGCTTAGGGTGCCTTCTTTCGGTTGGGACATTAAATGGGTGTCTTGACTCTGTGGTCATTAAAAATCCCATGGCACTTATTGTGAGTTGGCATATGTTTTGCTAGGGTGAGGGTCGAAGATGGTGGAAGGGCGTATAAATTTGCGACTTTCATGCCTGAGTTCGCAAGTTCAAATCCAGATGGACACTTTGTGTGTGTTTTGTTCAAAAACTGCAGGGTAATGCAAAGAGGCGATTGTCGTGTTTTTCTGTAATATTGACCCTTATCTTAACCTTAACCTTAAACTCCGTTATGTCATGCCTAACCTTAACCGTAAGTAATATCACGGCTAACCTTAACTGTTAGTAATCTCATGCCTAACCTTAACCGTTAATAATGTCATGCCTACCCTTAACCATTAGTAATGTCATGTCTAACCCTAATCATTAGTAACCTCATGCAAGTAACCTTAACAGTAAATGTTGCAATTTAATATTGAACGCTATGGAATGTATGGAATGTGTGGAATGTTATCGCATGAATCTGCAAAAGGAAATGTGCAGGTGCAACGTAATAGAAGGAGGAATATAGCCTAATAGCAAAACATGCAGCGGAAATGTACAAACACCATAAATATGTTAGCATATAACATAATTCATGTTTTCAAAATAGTTTCCTGAGAAAGTAATTTGGGAGAACTTCTGCGATGTGCAGTTGCTTTACACAGAGGACTCTAACAGAGTTTGTAGCAGAGAGTTAGTATACTGCAGAACACTACCATTCCATTGTCTGAGGAAGACAGATATTGTCTTTGTGCTGCTGGGAGAACGCACCGACCGGCGATGGCTGTCTGGACTCCTGTGTTGCTAAAAGCTGTCAATTTCCTCCTGAAGCTGGAAAACAATGACCCTGTACAACTGTAAGCTCTAACCTCAAAACAATGACCCTGTACAAATGAAAGCTCTGACCTCTCTGCTAATAGCCGCAGACAGCGGTGATCTCGGCCAAGTCTTGTATTGCTCCAGTCCCTCTTGGCGACGCGGCACATGAAAGGCAGGCCGATAATCAGGGATGCGCTCTGGAGCCCTGTGATTAGCAGCCAGGTCACAGTTTTGATTTGGGTTGAGGTCACCATCACAAAGAGCCCTCGTCAAGCCCCTCTTTTACCCACACCGGTCGCCTGGGACCCATTTGGGGACCTGTATCTCTGCCTCCTCATCTCGCCCCCCTCTGAGATCTCTCTTGCCCTCTTTTCACTTTGAGTGTCTTGGAAACAAGGTCAGCCCTTTAGCAGTCTGTGGGCTGGTATACTAATGAAAGCCTCCTGTTTTTATCAGCTCCCTGCACCATGCCCTCTCCATCCTGCCTCACTGGCCAGACTAAGTGCAGCCCTCTCTTGGATAGGTGTGTCTCTGGCCCTGCCTGTCATTGATCCTGTTAGGATGAAGGAGGCGTACCTATGACTGATAGTGGCTCGTTAGAACAGCATATTTAAGTGCCAGTGTGTGTGCCAGTCTGGCCGAGGACACACAGCGTCTAAACACTGACTTATCCCCTCCTTCAACACTACCCCGGGGCAGAGAACTGAACGCGAGGTGTTTACAGTATCAAACCACCGCTCAGTCATTCTGATGTCCTCACTGTCCTGGACTAACACCCCCCAACACAGCTCCTCTGTGACAGTGACTCTCATCCAGGGATCACACCGTTGACACATTGACACCCAATCATGTACCGACACACAAAGCCAGTTTATGGCTTCAGCGAAAAAAACATATTATTACAGCATACACAGATAAACACATGCACAGAAACACACAAACACACACACTGTACACAAACCACGATAAATTAGCAGAGTTCTCTTGACAAAGGCATGTCTTTGAACCTTCATTCTCTTTTCTTGTCTCGTCCTTCCTCATTGACAGCGTTGTGAGAGGAAATTACCATTGGCTGTTAATCAGCCTCCCCCAGCCCCGAATGTGCTGATGTGCAGGACAGGGTCAGGCTAATCAGGTGCCTTAGCTCCCAAGTGCATTGATTTAATACTACAAACTCTTATTAATCCAGCCCCACCCAGCTCAACCATCTAGCCCTCCTCAGTACTCAACCGAGAATCCCTCTGCCACTAACCCACTAACACACACATACATTACATTACACACACATTCAGCTACAAACCCACCCTACTGTTGATGCAAAAATAACTAATTACACAGACATATTGCTTGCACACACACTTGTTATCCACAACCACATCATATGCACATTCACACTGATTTTATACAATCTGCATATGAGGAGAGAGCTGCCCAGTGTGTTTATTAAGGTCATTTTAACATGGGAAGTACATGATAACATAGGCCCACAGTGGCCAGCGTAGTCTTCAATGATCAATTCATTTTATGAATGTAAATTAGGACACAGTGAAATCCATTTCTGCTCACCCCTCGTACGCTCATCCACACACCCCTCGTACACTCATCCACACACACTTCATATACTCATCCACACAGACATCATACTCATCCACACAGACTTCATATACTCATCCACACACACTTCATATACCCATCCACACACATTTCATATACCCATCCACACACACTTCATATACCCATCCACACACACTTCATATACCCATCCACACACACACTTCATATAATCATCCACACACACACTTCATATAATCATCCACACACACTTCATATACTCATCCACACACACTTCATATACTCATTCACACACACTTCATATACTCATCCACACACACTTCATAT
>JACXGM010002261.1:0-20509 GCA_016801145.1 Umbra pygmaea
CACACGCACACACACGCACACACACGCACACACACGCACACACACACACGATTTTAAGACTCCTGTTATCCTGTCAATCTCTTCACTTCACGGTAATGTACTGTGCGTGTGCGTGTTCCTAAATTTCCATTTCTACTCCCCATTTCCCTGACCAGCTGTGAATGGAATACACGAACACATCGTTAACTCAGTTCCCACCTAGTGTTAATTGAAGTACAAAGACCAAATGCTCCTCTCCACGTTCCCATGTGACGTCCTTAGTCTCCATGCAGAAATCACACAAATCTGCTCTCCCCCCATTTCCCTCCCCCTCACTTACCCTCCCGCCATAACTCAGTCACGCTCCAATAACTGCAGAAAGCTCTTACCTGTACAGATATCTGCGGGATTTCTGTCGGCCCTAAACCTTGATTGACTACTAACATTAAATATCTGCATGGTGATTGGTCAGTGTGTGAACTGTTTAAGGAATGTGATACTGTGCTAGGAGGTGCAGAGCTCCATGGTGGATAGACTGGCTAGGTAAAGGAGACGTTGTCGTACCGTGGCCGTTGATGGCGTGCTTTCCGGGGAGTTTGCCCTTTCTGGGCGTGGACTGACAGGACGTGGAACTAGTGCTGATGTCCGGCTTCACGTCCTCGTACTCCTCTTCGTCATCATCCAACTCGTCTTCGTCCTGAGAGCTCCCAAAGTACGCCATGTTACTGGGCAACGCCGATGAACCTGTGTGTGAGTGGGAGGGGAATACGGAGAGCACGAGAACACAAGGAAAGAGAACACAGAGAAAATGAAGTGAGCTAAAACCGGCTAGAAACTACAGAGCAATTATCATCTAAGGAGAGTGGGAGCTACTGCAGCCATTTGACAGTGACTTATAATCATATATTATCGGAGACTCTGAGGAACTAATTTGACAAAATCTGCTGCTTTTACGCTTCCAGATTGTGATATACTGTATCCCTAACGAAGCTATGTTGGCATTGTGTTTTAATTAGCATGGAATAAAACCAGTTCGTTTTTTTACGTTTTAGTCACTTTAGCTTCCTTAGGGATCCAGAGCGAATGACATAATACAAAAACATCCCCTGGGGCAACTTAGGGTGAAGTGCATTGCTCAAGGGCACCGCAAACCTTGGCCCACTCAGGAATCGAACCGGCAACCTTCCGTTTACAAGAGTCCCTAACCACTGAGCTACCCAGTTCAATACTCAACATTCACATTGAAAACGCACAAAAATTATAAAATGCTGGCAAGCACCAGTTCTGCACAATCATAGCATGTCGGGAAACAGCACTTAAGTAAAAAAGAACAGACTATTTTTAATATCATGGTTTCTAAAATGAATCTCTGGCTCCACCCACCCTCCTCTCCCTCTGTCTGAGTGTTAACGTGCGGAACAGTTCCCATTATCTGCAGCATGTTCTAGTGTCTCTCATGAATTAAACATAAGTGCAACCGTTGCATTATGGGTAGACCAGTGGAACTTTGCTCTCATTAGTCTGCGATACATCTACATGTTCAGTATTTTCCTGCTTGTCTGTGTGCTTGTTGATCGGTCTGTCTGCACACTTATTTAGTTGATGTGTCCGTCTGCTCATCAATGCTCACTCGATGAATTAAATCAATATGAATAAAACCGTCAGCTAAACGACTTCGATAGAATTGTCTGTTTGTTGGTCGTCTGCTTGTTTGTGTCAGCCCAACTGCCTACTTTATTATCAGTCTTTCTGTCAATCTGTCTGCCTGTCTGTCTGTATATCTGCCTGCCTGCCTAGGGATCAGAGGAACACACTTGTCCGTTGAGCAAGTTTAGACGCTATATTATATCCCACTACATTTCACAGGGCTGAGAAACTGTAACCAGCCAGTGTAGAACACTGTTAACCCAGGTGGTCAACAGGTATGTTGATATGGATGCTTTACATAAGTACACTGGAATAAAAGACCATAGTGCATGAACCTCGAATAGTATTGACAGTGTATTTCATTATCTGCACTCCTTGTAATGCACGCCCGCAGTTCACCTATCACCCGAGAGCACAAAGAGCAGGCTGTTCTACGGCCAGCTGGCTGAGGTCGCAGTCCATTGTGTTAACAGGCACCACGTGAAGGAATAGGAACAGGGCCTCCTGTGGCCACAAGATACAACTGATGGAAATGAAAGAGGTGGTGTGTACGAGTGTCACCTCAGAATCCATTGTTTTCATGACTAGTGTGTTATGCTGTTGTGGTTTATCAGTTTAAAACCTTGTAGTGGTCTCCAACAAGCTACGGTGAATTTTGCCAAAATCAGCATTGCATTTTCATGTCATTTATCACACATTGTTGTAAAATAATATATTGTACAAGCGGTCATTCATAATGACAGTGTAGGATACATGTGATTATATGGAACATTTACTGTCTAACCATAAGTACTTTTCAAAAATAAATGTAACTAACCTTCATTTGGCCAGGAGGAGTAACCTGAAATTAGATGCGGTAAGCTGCAATTAGTAGGGGATCAAACCAAAACTTTTTGTTCAAATTAAAATGGATGGAAATCTACAAGTCATATAATGATAGGAACTAGCTGCGGAGTACTGCAGTAACATGGGTTTTACGTTTAGCATGAATACTCAGCTCCTAATTGGGAATGAAGCATCCAACCCAGTAGCAGGGCAGACCAAATTGATGTCAATGGGGTTTCAGTTTGTTTGAATGCAGAAATGAGTTACAATGAGCCAACATACATATCTGGTAGTGTCGTAGAGTTGCAGGATTGACTGGGCTTGGTTAGCCATAGCTAGCTAGTGGAGAAATGTTTGGGATTCATAATAATGCGAGAACAACTGGAATAGTACAAGATGTGGACAGCAGCAGGTGTCTAGTGAAGATAGCTAGATAGCACTGATGACTAATTCTGAGCTTCTAAAGCTATTTTAGCCGTGGCTGGTTTACAATGAGAGTTAAGAGGAGGACCTAGCCCGTCACCACTTTGAACTCTAATGATATTAAAACATTTCTGTCATTCGACCAACCAGTAGACCTACAAAACACAACCATTTCCCACAATGTAGCTCAGTGCTTCAATCATGGAAGGTAATAACAGTGGCCAAACTTGATACTTTAATGATACGTTTAATAGGCCTGTATATGGAGAGGGCAGACCGAGTGTATTATTAGTCTTAGGAGTACAATGTAAGGTGAGCAGAAGTCTCTGGTTGTTGACGAGGTGTAAGAAATTACTTTCCAGGGGTGACTTCAGTGGGTAAGTGTGTGGCGCCGGCTGTGGGGCAAGCAGAGAAATGATCTGTGGCAATTCTCAACCTCTTCAAACCTGTCCATCCTCCCAGTGGCAGAGGCCAAGGGGACTCGCAGAGTCAACAAACTCCCAATCAGCTTCAAATGGCCAGTTTCATTAACAACATGGCTACAATTACTGCCAACTCTGGGGTCACAGGGCCAATGGCTACCAGGCCCCCGGGGCACAGGCGGACGCAGGACAACGGGAGGTCGGCGCAAATCATGGGGGTTGGGGCTGTAGTCTGGGTGGTGGGTGAGGGCAAGGGTGATACATTTGTGCAGAAGTGAGTGAAGTATTTTCCAGAGGTTCACGAAAGGCGGGTGCTATTTACAGTAGCACCATGAGAGGCAGAGGGAGGGACAAGTGGAAGGAGATGAGGCCTTATTGGCTGGCGCCCCTGGTTACAAGCATTTATGGCTGGTTGTCAAAAGAAGCTGGGCGCCTGCATTAAACATGCTATCGCTACCATGACTTGTGTCACAAAAGCATGGTACCAATGTAATTATTGGTAAATTACGTTGAAATCATCACGTGCACTAAAAATATTGCATTACAATAAATTGTTGATTCTTCTGAATATTCTGTATTTATTGAATTTTACCATTTAACAAGGCATGGTGAATAAAATCCGATGTTCTTTTACAGCACTAAACTCGACAGAATAAAATTGAACATGGTGAAGAACTGATGGGATGTGTGCCAAAAATAGTAAAGTTAAACCAAAACATGGACTGCTGTCAAACATTGTCCTTTGACTGCGGGCCAGGGAAAGGACACCAATGTCCCTTTGTAAAACGGGTGAATGATTCTTATAAGCCCGGCCTCCCTCTTTGCCACAGGACACAAGGCAAATCAAAATGAACGTTGTAAGCATCTATTATGATTGTCATAACAATGCATGTAAAAAAAACAGTATTGTCATTTAATATTGCAAACAATCAGTTTACAAAGCCAATCAACAACTTTTATAATAAAGGGAAAATCAACCATGCATTTAAAATCTCCTAACATCATGTTTAGTCAGAGTGAACATGTTAACACTTTTGGCCGTGGAGTAAAGGCTCCAAACCATAGAAATGGAATGATTAGAAGTGCCATTCCAATGCAAATAAATGTAGCAGAATGGTCAGAGGGGCAGGCATTTTTACGTGTACCATTCCATTGCAAAGATCTAGCGCCTTACTTCCGCATTAAACCGATTTGTGTGTTGTTACCGTGACAACTAACGACAGTTGCCATTTTCTTGTGTACTAATCATATGACCAAGCAAAACAGTTTGATAAGGCTTCTATAGATTTAATTTCTATGCTCCAAACCCTCCAGATGGAAAAGCAATTGTGTATAAAATACAGATGACTTCATGGATACAATTTGTTTGTCTCTGCATATATTTTCAATTAAGCTAAACATAGAATTTGGTTAGTTTATCACCTTTGGTGGATACCAGCTGTCTCCTCTCAAAGACTATCGCGTGCATACTGCCATCTACTGTGTGGGATGGCACAGGGCCCATAAACTTCCCCATTTCATTGTTTTTTGTCAACAAAACTCTTGGGAGTCAGCCAGTTATTGCTATGCTCACAACTATGACCAATGCTCATTGACACTGCCTGAAGTAATTTCAGTCTGTAAACTGGCTTGAGTTAGCAAGTAGATAGCTAGCCCAGATAACTCTGATAAAGACTACAACTGTTTTTCCGTGGTTATCACAGCATCCAACCAGTATTCACCAATAATAACCAGACTTGCTTTCCAGAAATTGTGCTAAGCTAACCAAACACTACCTGCAACATTCTGCCAACTGTACGTGGACAACAACAGCATCCATACATTTGTAAGATTTAATCTAAGTAGAAAATGATCAACAATAGCGAAGTCTCCATTTAATCCCACATTATAAACAGTGTGTGGAGCGACCACGTCGGATAGGAGAGGGAGGGGAAGACAGCAGGCTGAGGCTTTTTCAATAAAATAGTTTCAGAGGCTGATGAATTGGAGGGAATCTGACAGAACTGGGGATTATATCTACCCTAATTTACATTCTTGAACATCTGCAAATCCATTAACCCATACTGCCCTCGGCTCCTGGGTCCCGGCTAAGTGGAATCTCTGTTCACGTCCCATCTTAAAGTAACCATAACATCAGACTCAGAGTTACTCCAGACTCAGCCAGCCATGATACACATGCCCATATAGAAGTACCTGTTATACAACACGGGACAAGCATGTTAGCTAGGGTTAATGATTTACTACTTTATCTTAGCTGTCTGTGTGTGCGCGTGTGTGCGTGCGTGGGAGGATCAACTGTGATATGGAGGAATTGGGGATAATGTGTCACAGACACTTCCAAAAATCACCCTCTCTTCCCAGGTGACGCTCAAATGCTACCTATATCCCAGCTAGACTTGTGTATTCCACTCAGTCTAAAACAATAGCCTACACAGCCTTGTACCACAGCTTGAATTACCACCAGAGACTTCTGGGACTACTACTGCCTAAACCACCGGCCTAGAACCACCGGCCTAGAACCACCGGCCTAGAACCACCAGCCTAGAACCACCAGCCTAGAACCACCAGCCTAGAACCACCAGCCTAGAACCACCAGCCTAGAACCACCAGCCTAGAACCACCAGCCTAGAACCACCAGCCTAGAACCACCAGCCTAGAACCACCAGCCTGCTGAAAGACGGCTGGCTAGACAACCTATAAATGGAGTAGAGCACCGATATAAAACAGACATAATAAATAGGGATTTCAGAAGGCACGTAGGACATAAACACCAGCCTGGGATTTGCTTTGTTTTGTGTCCGTCACACATTGCGTTGCATCAGATCAGCTAGCCGTGTCCAGGATTAATAAAATATATATATAGGTCTTGCTAGAAAAATACACAAAAACAACTACAGAAGAAAGCAACAACAAAAAGCTCATTACACCACGAGTCACAGACGAATAAGCAGTGGTGACTACAACCTGCTGCTGCTGTGGAGAACAAAACGGGGGAAAACTTCACCCCATGAAATCACTGTGGAAATGACTTGCTTTCACAAGCAGCGCTTTATCATCAGAAGCTTTTTTAAACCTGCCAAACAGGCTTGCTGGGTAAATGTGCCGTGTTTGTCAGATAAGATAAACCTTTGAGAGCAGCGGAGCCGTTTGAACAGAATAACCGTTTGACCTCTGATGTCTAGCAGGAATGCCATTGATCGCTTCCAGAGCTGGAAGAATCGACTGCGTGTGGACTGCTCTTGTCCCGTAGCCCCTCTATGGAGCAAATGGAAATACGTTGACACGATATAGTGCAAGTGTTGGATCGGAGCACAGCTGCCTGTTCATGGGCCACCACAGTGGAATTAGACTGTAACACACCAGGCATACTAGGCCCAGCTCAGGGGAATAAGAACTACAAAGCCCTTTGAATGAAATCAAAGGCCAAAAGATAAAATATTAAAAAGATGCTTCCCTACGGTTCATATCTATCAGTCCTCAGGACACCGGTCGCACTGGTGCATATACACACACGCATAAAAATATACATACACACACCGGGCTGCCCTGCCGATCCAGCCATTCCAGGTGTATCTTTCTCATGGCAATTGAATGAAGACAGCCTGCCACCCTGTGCTGTAAAATGCCATCAGGCCACCATGAGCCGAGCTTTTCAGGTGAAACCTCTGTTTCTCACTCGGCTAGCAGGGCTATTAAAAGCAATTTCGGGGGGGGCCAAATTCACCCAGGTGTGGCAGATTGGAGAGAAGCACAATAGGAAACTGGAGATTAGCATAGCAGCCATATTGTAAACAAAAAACAACTAACAAGTTAGAGTGTTACAGTAAGTTAGCATCGCTTAATAACAGAGGACGCTAACTGGGAACAAATCTGTACCATTGAAAATCAGTCTCTTGGTTCTATTAAAGTGGCATTGGCTTTTTCACCAGCTTTCTTCTGTTCTGGGCCTCTCAGCTCCCAGTTGATTCCATGGCTCCCTTTAACCTACATCACGGAGCAAGTCGAGGTTAATGGCAATACCAAATTAATCTAAATCGAGGCATTAGTCTTCATAAAGGGCTATTTCTGTTTGTGGTGGAGATTTGTGCTGGATGGGAGCAGAGGTAGTTGTGTGTTAAAGACTCGCTAAGATCTCAAAGCCAAGGCCAATGTAATTAAAAAAATAACCCACCCAAACATGTTCTATTTTAGAGGGACGTATATACTCTGCTTCTCTTGTTGTGTTTCAATTTGTTTTGGACCTAAAGAGTACAGGGGAATTTGAGAAGACGCGCTAGGTTTGATGTTGACGACCAACCACGCAGTGAATGTCTTGTGTCCTGTACGGCATAATAACACTACAGCACTCTGAGGCAACGGACACTGGCTACAATTGAACAGAAACAAGGTGTGTTTGGATTTCAGCTGAGCGCTGTAGCTCTGTTGTGGCTCTGTTTGCCCTAGCTGAGCTGTGTTTGTGTTGGTGGATGGCTGGGAGGGCAGTTATCTGCCTCTAGCAGGATGTCTGTGTGGGTGTAGAGGAGGGCGCCCAAAGTTGAGACTATGTGCAGATAGCATTGTTCATTATTCATTGTTGTAATGTTCCCCTCTAGACAGGGCCTCTGCGTAACCTTGTGAGGACAGAACGGGCTTGAAGTTTCGCCTTGGAGTCCTCCAGTTCATGTCACATCAAAGGTGAGTTTCAAACAGGATCAATGAACCTGGACGTCTGAGTTAATGGCTCGTGCTGCACAGTGAGCCCTGTATATAGGTCAAAGGTAGGCAGGGGGAGGGGCTTGGACCTCTGCTGAAATGTCAGACTGCCAAATTAGAGCCCCAGCCATGTCTGACTGCTGGATTACAGCCCTAAACCCATTTGATTGCTGAATTAGAGCTCCCACCCGGTCTCACTGCTGGATTAAAGACCTAAACCTGTCTGACTGTTGAATTAGAGCTCCAGCTTCATCTGCCCGCTGAAGTAGAGCTCCAGCTTCATCTGCCTGCTGAATTAGAGCTCTAGCTTCATCTGCCAGCTGAATTAGAGCTCCAGCTTCATCTGCCACCTGAATTAGAGCTCCAGCTTCATCTGCCAGCTGAATTAGAGCTCCAGCTTCATCTGCCCGCTGAATTAGCGCTCCAGCTTCATCTGCCCGCTGAATTAGAGCTCCAGCTTCATCTGCCCGCTGAATTAGAGCTCCAGCTTCATCTGCCCGCTGAATTAGAGCTCCAGCTTCATCTGCCCGCTGAATTAGAGCTCCAGCTTCATCTGCCCGCTGATCTGTCTGACTGCTGAATCAGAACTCCCGCCCATCAGATTGATGGATTAGAGACCTGTCCGTCTGCTGAATTGGTGCTCAAGCGCTGTGACCGAGCTAGTGAAGCGAGTTCGCGGAAGGATGAAGAGCTGAATGTGTGCGTGTTGTTGAAAGGATGAACATCTGCGTGTTTGTGGAATGAAGAGATGAAGAGATGTGTGGATGAAGAGATGTGTGGATGAAGAGATGTGTGGATGAAGAGATGTGTGGATGAAGGAGTGAACCGTCAGGGTTACTATACCTCGGAGGCAGAGGAAGGTGAGGAAATCTTCGGTCTTGGGTTTCCGTCTGGAGATGTCAGTTATGAGAGCAGAAGGAGCTAGCAGCGCTGCATCGGACACTTTAACCGGGGTGGTGCTGGGGGAGTTTGGCTGGGACTGGGCAAACTTCCTCTGTGCTTGCAGTCTGGGCCTGGGAAGAGACAGGAATACAGTAGCATTACTGTTATGACTCGTTACCAGCGGACAATTGACCCAGTGTCTCTGGTCTCTCTTGTTAGCGGGACAAATCCTGTCAGCCTTTCACGAGACTCCCAATAGTGCTTAACTACATTGTCCAGAAAGGCCCAAACTATTACTGCACTCCGTCAGATAACCCACAGCAACTTCTAGCAGCTGTTCGCCACATCGTAACAAACTTGTGATTGCTGTTGACTCTCTGAAATCTAAATAAGGTCCCCATTAAAGCAGCTGAAAACGTGCACAAACGAGCCATCGAATTGCAGACTGACTTTCAAGGCCGGGATCTTTTCATTTCTCCATCTACGTCTCTGCTTTTCTCTGATTCAACAGGAGGAGACATTTTTCAGGACGGAGTCACACCCCTTTCATTTCATATCACTCAGCGCGCGCACACACAAACAAACATGCAGACGCGCACAGACAGACGCGCACAGACAGACGCGCACAGACAGACGCGCACAGACAGACGCGCACAGACAGACGCGCACAGACAGACGCGCACAGACAGACACAGCTAGTTCATTTCACCATAATTTCATCATTTCACCCCATCTTTGTCTCTGGGACATTTTATGCGAGACACATACAGCATCTCACCAAATATGGAAAAGACACTTTCACGCTCATAGGAGCTACATGTGAACCAGCTCCCTGTCTGAATTCATCTTCCGTTCAATCTGACGCTTGTTACATGAGATTTCAGGCCTGCCAGGCAGGTTGACAGACAGACAGCATCGCTAATCAACTGAGACCACAGCCGTTGGCTCCAGACAGCTTGTGACTTCCTGCCTGATTGTCTCATTGCACAACGTGTAGTGGAATGCTTCATGATTTCCTACCGTGATTTCTCCATTTATAAGAACAATGGGTGTAATATGGCAAAACATGCCCTAAAACCGCCCACAATGCATTTTGTTTCCTCACAAGCCTCCCGGAACCTGCATCTCGTCAATTACACATCAATCAAAAAGCAATAGACAGGTTTATCGAACCCTAATCTAGACTGGTGGGAAGGCCAAATACCTTGAACAAGATGCTGTGAGCCGATTGCACAAGTAAACAGAAGTGACACACACACACAGTTGTTTTTCTAGCTTTGTGGAAACCCAAAAAATGTCCCTACTTTTTCAGTCCCATATGACATACACGTATAACCTAAACTTTATGCCTACACTTAACTTACCACTAATGTCTCAAATAAAATTTACCTTAATTCTAACAAGAAGAAATTGTCTGATTTTAATATCTTAATGGCGACCATTTTCCACATGAAAAATTAGGATCACAAATCCACTCACGGTACGACAGAACAATTAGGCCACTGAAGAATATGGTAATATGGTGAGAAGATTTGTCGATATGTTAACGAATCTACTCTGATGATGTAGATACAATAGTGAAGAGAAAAACTCAACATTCTTCTTCTGATCCACTTGAATGCAGGGGTGAGAACTTACAAACAATTAAACAAAATGCTTTAAAAATGCTGTGGTATTTAAATAATCCAAAGATGAAGAGGCATGTTTTACATTTGTTTTAGTGAGTACACATGATTTTACTCGCCCGTTCATGAGAGTGTTCAGTCTGTTTTGTGTAGAACATTTTAGTCTACTGATGACAGACCCTGATTTAATGAAGTTGAGACACTGAAACCTAAGAAACAGGGAAACAACATTCCATACTGCGCTCCAGCTTTGGATTACGGGTTGTTAGGCCTACAGTGCACAACGGAGATTCAGTCTGCCTGGTGTCAAATCTGTGTACTTTTCCAACTCGACCCCACTACTCAACTATAAAGGTACAAGTGGTAAAAAGACGTTAAAGACAGTACTTCCCAACAGTATTGAAAAGTCAGCGGAATTTGAATAAATGAGCATGTCGTGAAATGCACCGAGATAAATGTAAATGAACATATGATGGGCGGTTGGCTGCGGCTCAGATGATTCAGACACCCGAACATGCATTTCATTACAAGTGTCAAATCAGAGGGCTGGTTTGTATCCTGGGCAGAGAGAGCCAGACAGAGCGGTTTGTTTCACACCTCCACAACTTGTTGACCAAACGCCCTTTCATTGCGCTGTGCTGGAGGTTCCGTAGAGCGCGGTGCATGGCCACACTGACACAGGTATTGATTTCACCGCGCTAAGCCGTCATTATGTTGTGAATGGAGGTATCAGTTTCACCGCCAGACTGGTAAAACATGAGCTGTTCAAATGGCATGGCTCTCACGACCCTAATGCCAGCAGGGCATATGAGGGGATGCATGAAACCAATACTACAAATCACTGAGAGCATAACCAACACTACAGACCACTGAGGGCGGAAACCAACCTAGACTGAGACTAGAACCAAGGCTCCCATTATTTGAGGGCAGAACAGTGTAGAACTTAAATCAGGGATAGAAGTGGTATGGTAAGAGTGTCCGTGACAGAGACATGATGAAACAGGCATCTATAAAACCCTTCAGAAATAGTGTTTCTACTGTCACAAGATGAGAGCCTGGGGTGAATAAGAGCTTTTTAACTGGTCAGGGTTGTTAATGGAACAGACAGTGTAATACAGAGAAGAGAGCTGCTCTGGTCAAAAGATGAACCAGTATCGTTAAAGATGAACCAGTATCGTTAAAGATGAACCAGTATCGTTAAAGATGAACCAGTATCGTTAAAGATGCGCCAGTAGAACTATAAAACTGCTGTAGCTCTTACATCCTGTCTAGACAGACCTGAGCAACATGGCTTTTATTGGAAGGGCTCTTCATATCTGTTACCTATTAAAACAACTTAACTAAACCACATGACTAATTTGGACCAGCCAGAATGTCCTGGCAAAAATAACCACAACTTCCAGTGTCACGGCAAAAGTGACCAACAATGCCCGGCGAGACTAAAGATATACTTTAGTATGTGACTCGAACAACATAAACACGCCTCGTTATTAGGACCAGATGGAGAACAAGAGGGCTGCCTACAGGACCGCCATGCCCTCACAATCCAGTGGCTCTCTGCAGAAATATCTCCCTGACACACAGACTTCAAAGCTTGACAAATGAACAGAGGCCCAATTTGTGAAGGACATGGTTGTGTTCTTTTATCAGCAATGAGGTGTAACTGGAGCTGCTTGTTGAGTTGGTATTTGACTAGTACTCCCGAAATCTGCCTGGGGTGTCACGAAACGAAAAGCAAATGTTTAGGAAGGTTTATTAAAAAATACCTAACTCTGGCACTGACTAGTCACATAGGCACTCTTCTACACACGCCTACGAATAAATAGCGAGAGAGAGAGATAAAGAAACAGCAGAGCACCTGCAGTGGGTGAGCAAGCACACAGGAGGGGGGGTGGAGCAGAGAGAGGGGGAGGGATTAGTGCAGGATGTCCCATTCATCTCAGGCTAATCTCCCTCTGGCCCCTCCTCCTTCCCCGCGGTCGCTCTTCAAAGCCGCCGCTCCTCTGATGTTACATGTGCCGCGGCTCTGTGTCATTGATTAGCTCTCAGACAGAGAACGGTCGCCCGGCACCGGAACAGAAACACAGCCTGGATTCCCTGGGCTAAACGCCGGGCAAAATGAGATCGAAGGAAGAGAGGCAGAGAGGCGCAACAAAGATGTGCTTTTCTTACCTTTATCTAACGTCGCTATACAAGCCACAGCAGGTAGCGAAAGGGGTTGTGTTTTAGAACAGAGAGGCGCGATCATTACTTACTAAGACAAAAGCAGCTACTGTGTTGGTACTAACAATGCTATAGAGCATTGTTGCTAGGCTACAGAGCTACAACAGAAAGTAGGACTATTGGGACAGGTGTTGTTACCGAAGACCACCACGGTTAAAAGTATGTTGTTGTTAAAGTTCTATATTCAGGCTGGTGCCAGATTCCGGTGAAATCACACCACCTACGTCGGCATGGACCCAGAGCCTTTTCACACATTAACACCATGTAAGGGTTAAAGCCAGATTGACACAGGCAAATTTGGAGGAACAATTCGGCTAAGAACTGAGAGCCCTAAAGGAATGCAAAAACAATAACATGCGGCTTGTTGTTAGCAAGTTAGCTGGTCAGGATGCCGAGAAATGCTTGATGTCACTCAAGTATAGTACACTGCTCTATTGTTAGGATTCGAGCCTAGTAGGACTTGAGGCCTGGTTTATCAGGTTAGGTTTAAGGACCAATTTATCAGCGCTAGAGGTCTGGGTTATCATGATACGGCTATAGTAGGTATATGCTGGTCAGTTGCCCTGTTGCATCAAATCCTTTCCACAGGAGGTTACTGCTTCCTAATCTCAACACCAGACCAGAGTCTACTTAGCGTTCAGCAGGACACTAATGTTTCCCCATCAGATGCATTTCCAGAAGGAGAGTCAGAAAGGCAGAGATAGACGTCGATGCAGAACAGCACTCTTCAGTTACACAGCACCAATGGTTGTTGAGTCCTTAAAAAGCTCAGACGGACGTGACTGGATTATGTGGCGGATGAACTCATGGGCTTCAGTGTCAAGGTGAAACGAATCATCAACAGCAACATTCTACTGGAACGACAGCGCCACTGTCGACACGAACGTTATGACTGGACCAGTCAAAAGACCGAGCTAGTGATGTAGGGACAAAGTAGCGTTAGGGCTACAGGGTTGTAGGGTTAATATAAACAGCGCTCAGGGGAGGGCCTCTTCAACCAATCTGTTTATTGCTTTTCTGTCTGGGTGTTCAGCACTTTAAGAGTTAGCCCGGTATTGAGCTAACCGCGTGACCTGGTGACCTCCACAGGGCTCAGATCTCCCCTCACTCTATAATATTTCAGTCAGAGACCCAATACCACCAGGGTAAGCGGTAAATACAAACAAAAACATACAAACAAAAACTCAAAAGACTAATGCCACGTTCCATTTGTACTCGGAGGTCGGAAATGCCGAATTCCTATTCGGAATTTTACTGGAACGCCTGCCCAAGTATGAAATTCCTAGTCGCAAAGTCTGAGATATTTCACTACCCCCAAGTTCCTTTTCCAAGATGGCAGCACCCTGTATAAACAGTAACTGAAAGTGGTTGTTACTTTTCATTTTTACTAATCGTTTTATTTGTTTTTCACGAAAATTGCCGTACACACAGTACTGTACAACTGTTGTGTCTGGACATGTTCACACAGTGTTAGAAGGCGTGAAAATGAACAGTAACAACACTTCGGTAACTGGAATGCGGTCAACTTGTTTTACTTCGGTGTGACGTCATTCCCAGTACCGACCTCCCACTTCTGAGCCAAATGGAACGCAGCATAAGTCTGGATCTCTTGAATTTTATCCATGGGTTTATTTCAAACGTTGTTACTGGAACACAGTGGTTAATCTTCTGAGGCAGGATCACCTTGGTAGTCTTCGTTGATGCTGACTCATGCTGCCTGGTTGTGTTAAGTCTATTCACAAGCATGCCACTGATTTGCTCTTCCGTTCTGACATGTCTGCCGCTCCACATTCAACACATGAGATCTTTATTCAGAGGTGCCTATTCAGATGGGTGCTGCCTTTCAGGTGAGCTGTCTGGCAAGTTCCTAGAGACACAATGGCTCTGATAGTCATTTCAGATAAATACTGGGAGAATGTCGAGGTTTAGGGTTAGATACAGCTCCATTTTGAGACCTCAGAGGAATATGTAAAGGATACCCAGACATTTTGAATGGGCTTTTATCTCCATTTCTGCATGAAATAAAGACGGACAGCTGTGTCATTTAAAAGGCATCTTCACAATAGATCAACATATACTGGCCTATACTAAAGGGTCTGTATGGCTGTAGGCCAGTACGTTCATAATAAACGAATATCTTTAAAAGTGTGAGTGCAGGCTGTGCCTTGATTGACAGCTTAGCCAACACTGAAGCTGCACCAGGTGGAAACATTTGTCTTGTGAAACAGTGAGTGTTGTTGAAGGTTCTAGTGTGATCCCTCCTAATGGCTAACACGTTCTGGAGAAGCGTTGGAGATGTGTGCACTATGTTTAGACATGACTCCTACATGATGGCCTTCACACCTTATCCACACGCTTTTCAATGAAGCAACTTAACACGTGTTGCATAATTCATAACAAGACTGGGAAGTTCAAACCTGCCCTGTGTACACTGACTCATATAGAGGACCATGTTACTGGGTCCACTGTGACTCTGATACTGTCTAATACAATGTCTTAGTCTGTCGAAGTGTCACATTCAGTCCATACTGAACAGACTGCTCATGGTAACATGGATACAGGATATACCATTTCACAGAGTGTGGTAATTCATACTTCTGCTCAGCAGACACTATTATGATATGATTTATTTATACTGCTGTGTGATATCTAATTGGTTTTACAAGGCATTGTTTGACACAGAAAGTCAGACTCATACTAACTTGTGGATACTATTGTTATGATTCAGTTACCCCATCCACGGTGACAGAACACTCCTGTGTCTGCCTAATCCTGAATAAGACACTGGTCTGTCTTATTCATTGTCCATACTGACAGTTTTAACGGAGTCATTACACTGGAGCCTGAGACACGTGAAGTTGTGTTCCAAAAGTGCTTCCATGTGGGATTTACCTCTAATCAATAGCGTGATCATGGGATGCTATTACAGTGAATGGTGTGATTCCCTAGAGGAAGTGCTGGATAATCATTCAGATATGGCACTAGTGATTATACAATTATCAATGATATATCCAGTATCTATTATTTATGCCAGGCAGGCAGACGTGATCAGGCAGACAGGGAGGGTTGGCAGTGGTAATTTGGCGTTGATTGAAACACAACCCGCTCCAGTTGGCTCCAGCTACTGAGGACAACTGGCCACAATAAAAGCAGCAGAAGTGAAGCTGATCCTGGTCGCTGTGGCTAAAGCCTGCGTTTCCTCCCCCAGGCCTGGGCTGAGTGGGAGGCGTTGGGGAGGAGAGAGGCACCTCCCAAGTACAGGTGGGGTCTGAGGTCCCGTCTCAGTGTCCTGGGAAGATAAACATCGCCCAGGTCCCAAACGCCTCAGTGGGAGTCACCTCCCCTGGCCTCGGACATACAGGGTCCCTCCCCAGCACCCAAAACAAGCCTGGCACCTGCGTCTCTCCCTGCACGCCCTCAGTCTCCTCCCTCGCTCCTGTCTTTTTCTCTTATTGCCAGGTGTAAAAGGACTTGGCACGTCCTCAATCAGGCTGCCTGGTACAGAAAGACGTGGGCTGCAGATGCCAGGGCCAAGAAGTCGTCCTCCGCACACTACACACACTACACACACTACACACACTACACACACTACACACACTACACACACTACACACACTACGCCCAGAAAAGGCCGGAGCTATTGCCAGGCACTGTGAGCCGGCTACTCATTAAGTAGGGGGAGGCTGCTTTTCTTCCTACAGGAGGATTAATGAAAACACCAAACCATTCTGGTGAAGGGGGAGGGCTGTTGTTGACACCGCGTCTGCTCGCCTCGCTCTTTCCCGTCTCCATCTGTCCTCTCAGCTCCCCGACGCCTTCGCAGAGCTCTTAATGACAAGGGCTGGTACCGCCGGGCCGTTAAGTAACAGGTAGAGACCGGCCCAGGTGCTGCGCGCTACCACCCACACCCGCCGAGAGGGAAGCGGGAGGAGAGAAGGAGCACGAGTGTGCGCCGGCCAGCTACACAGAGGAGGGTCTGATGGTACCAGGTTATACAGCGGTTCTCTGTGCTGTGGCGGACAGCCATGTGTGTGTTTGTTAGTAGTAGTGAATTTATTCCACAGAGCCTGGTCTGTTACAGGGCAGGCTGGATATGGGAGAATCCCTCAGTCAGACCTGCCCTTCTCCACAGTTCCTCAGCCCCTTCCAGCTGAACGCTGAGGACCAGGAGTCTGTAAATTATCGTGAAACTTACTAGCTAAATAAACATTCCTCATTTGACTTCTAGCCAAGACAAAAAGAATGTCAGAAGGAAAACCTGCAGTACAGCACACTAGCAACGTGATCATAGAACTTCAAGTCATAGCGTTTTTAAAAAGGGGGGGTATTACCTTAACCATCCCCCGTCTCCACACGCAGAGGGGACTGGCCCTGGGACCCATTACAGTTGAATCTCAAAGGGAAAATAAACTCACTAAGAGGCACGTGTGCCAATCGTCGCTTTCCAAACTGCATACTTTCAAAACAGCCCAGTCATTCTATTTTTCCTGGGAACGTGCCTAAGGGAAAAGACTGAGAAGCTCTTGCAAACGCTGAATTCCTGCCAAGTCCTTTACAGATTACAAATCACCTCTAGAAATGACATGGCAACAAGCTAATTGTTGTAACTGAAAGCATTAACATTTCCTGAATTATTAATTGGAAATGCTCAAACACATTTTTTTAAACCCCTAATTAGATGGGACATCAAGCAAGTTTGCGCTTTAAGAATGAGCGCCAGTTAAAGAGTCCCCATTCTTCTTAATCAAAATGTTCTCCAAGCCCAACTGTTCTCGCTCTAAATGCTGTAATTCCCTGATTTATCTAAACACATGACTAGAGAATAATTAAATATAGCATGAATGAAGTGAATTAATACACGATGACAGAGGCTTTCAAACATTTACTACCAGACTTGTTTATTTTTTCCCTTTGGTAATTTTCACTCTCCTTTCTGCTTGCGCTCGCTTGCTCGCTCGTGCCCTCCCTCCCGCTTGCTCACTCTCTCTCTCTCTCGCTCTCCCACACACGATCCTACCGAGCGCTGAACGAACAAACCATGACCTGATCAAAACACCTCCACTGTAACTCAGCGGTACTGTCGACCATGAAAAAAATAATATAAAAACGGTTATAGTGAAACTCTTGCCATGACCTTCTAACAGTTCATAACTCATGGTCAGCTCTGCTGTCAGACTGCAAAACATAGAGAACATTGAAAAGAGAGAGAAAACACGGCGTGAGAGAACAGACAGAGGTTGAACAGACACAGAGAGAAATACAGAGATACTGAGCAAGACATCCCTGAGATCCATCTCCCCAGAGCTCAGGTCAACACTCACCTCTTCTTAGCCGGACCCTCCCCTGAGTACTCGCTGCTACCATCGGCGCTCTGAGACCGCGAACCGTCAGCCTTGTGGCACTTCTGCCCTGAGCCGTTGAGCTGGCCATGGGAACCTACAAGAGCAAGAGGACACACTGGGTTAGAGAAAATAGTTGGGAAATCAAAGATTCATTACAGTCCATCAAATCCTGTTTTGTTCTGTAGGTAGGAGTTACAGAACTATATTGGCTGCTACTCGCATGTCTCGTTGATGAAATTCTACTCCCATTCACCAATTACATTCCTCAGGAATGACACCTTAAAGCACGTGCCAACTCCAGACACGAGTAAGCAAGCATACCCTAAAACCTCAAACTGCAGGTCTCAAAGGAAAATTAATTACAATGGTAAAAATGATAGGAGCTAATAGCGGAGATGAGTGATGGCTTCCTCTAAAAACGTGTTTGGAGAAGAAACCAGAACAAGCCTAGGCAGTCGGAGTCTTGACTGGTACCGGACAACAGTCATAATACCGGTCATGGCTCTAGGCTTCTTATCATGTTTAGGCAGTAGGAGTCAGGCCCTTGTGATGCTCTGGAAGCTGCTTGGTTAATGAGTATGTAGGAGTGGTGGTCTTGTTTGGGTTATTGTGTGTATTATTCATATATCCCTAGAGGCACGGAGGCCCACACCAGCTGACAATTATCAAAAGACTATACCCTCAGACAGTCCAGGTTGACGTTCTATTGACGTGCAGGTTGTTTTTTGAAACACCTTCCATACCGAAGATTTACAAAATCGTTCATTTTAGAAACGATAAACCTTTCGATCCAGCATTAGGCCTAGTCATTTTCCTAAAGTGAATGGGCCTGGTGGATGTCTGTAATGATATTCATACTAAGCAGATGCAGACTGGCGAGGGGCCATCTTGTCTCCTTCTCCTCCCTCATCCGAGTTGTTTTACATATGTCCGTCTCACATGAGTACCTTTGTGAGGGGAAAGCACAGAGGGAGGGAGAGACTAGCAGTAAGTCTGGGCCGGAACTAACTGAGGGAAGACTTAAAGTATTTCCCCTAGTCTCGGTGAGGCCTACCTGGGGGAAGACCTTAACTATTTCCCCTGGTCTCAGTGAGGCCTATCTGGGCATGATGTCAGCTGGTCCTTAGGGGGCTCTAATCAGAAGTATGAGTGTTTAACTAAGCTCATCGCCTCACTATAAATGTTCCCCTGCACTACGCGGGGGGGGCAGTTGGCGGTGCGCACTGTACCGTGACACAGTGTAGCCCATTAGTGGAAGGTGGAGGAATGTACACATGGAGAATCTATGGGCCTAAATGAAGGCAAAGAATATTAACAGCCAGGAGAGTGGCATTACAGTTTAATCACATTTACAAACAAGCGCATTAGGGCGGAATAATGCTGGTTCTACTATGCTGAGCAGCCTAGTGCAGTAATGTTCTCTCAATAGTCCACTGTGGCTATCAGAGTGGTGGCTAGTAAAAAATAGTCATGCATTTGTGTTCTCGCAAAGCTTTTATGACTCGTACCTCTGGGATCACGTACATATAAAAATAGAAAATGTGTCTTTCGGGATTTCTGCGATTTAATGTATTTCAACAACTCCTGACAGTAAGTTAGGAAATAAAAACAACGAGAGAATACAGGGAAAGGAAACCCTATAAACTGAACACAAAACCGGCTGCAAACACTGAGGGGGTCAAGGTGTTTATTGCCAGTCTTCTCTAGTGTGAGTACTAAAGCTGCGTTTACCAGATGACCTCTGAATAGGACGTGAAAAGATCTAATGTGATTGGTGAAAAATAAACATTTGTGTGGGTTAGGGTGGTTTAAGGCACACCCTCCCCCAGCGTTTTTCAACCCTGACCTACTGCACTTTGACACAACAGCTGTCTTTCGCAACTTAAATCCTCCGAAGTACAGTTCCATTGAGTGTGGCAATGTAAGAAGAAGTCTCTTTCCTCATGTTTCTTTCCTATGATGCCAGTTAGAGTCCAACCATGGTTCTGTGTCACTATGTTCTGGACTGAATTACATCAGGCTCATCCCCTGAAATGTCCAGAAAACCTGAAGACATCAAGGTCAGTGTTGAGAGAAAAAGAAAACATGGCTGCCACCGGAGGTGGTCTGTTGCTACCATCCACACATCCCTCGTGGCTTGGAACACAGCCAGTCTTTCCATCAACAAAAGGAAGTTCTCTCCACAAGTGTGCCCTCTGACCAAAGGGAGAGATAAAGGGAGAGGAAAGAAGACAAATGAGTGCAAGAGAGAGAAAGCAGAGGATCTGGTAGACGGCGCTTCTTGTGCAGCGGTAACCAAGTCTTTTTATGTGATGATGCTTTCCATCTCTGGAGGGATAACAGGAAGAGGGATGGAGATCTAGAAGGGCATCAGGTCATTTGCTTAATAATGCAGAGAGACAAAGAAAGTTGGAGTGATGGAGAGAGGAAAAGTGAGATGGATGCCTGC
>JACXGM010002261.1:20609-48187 GCA_016801145.1 Umbra pygmaea
GAAACAGGCAGACACCCGCGGAAACAGGCAGACACCCGCGGAAACAGGCAGACACCCGCGGAAACAGGCAGACACCCGCGGAAACAGGCAGACACCCGCGGAAACAGGCAGACACCCGCGGAAACAGGCAGACACCCGCGGAAACAGGCAGACAACACTGCAGCAGGAAAATGAGAGCATAGTGGGAAGACATAACAATAACACTAGCTGAGGTTTCCGGAAGTCTCTGAAAACTGAGAGCATCTTCAGTCGAGCAGAGTGCAGTCGGTGCACAAATGAGCCTGTAAGCTGGATCTAAAGAGAGGCTCCCCCATGATTGACTCACACAATACAAACTTCCAGAGCCTCCGCCCCCTCGACCCAATCTCTGGGTTAGGTTAGTGACAGCTGAGAAGAAAGTTCAGAGGCTTGTCTGAAGTTCAATCTCCTAGCTGGCTGTTGGCGAGGGTTTGAAGAGGAGCTGAGGCAGAGCGCAGCGCGTAGATTCACAGTGAAGGTGTCAAACAAAGGAGCATCAGGGAGTTCTACCAGCTTTTATACTGGGTTTTTAACCAGAGACAGACTAAGCCAGGCGACGACAGATTGTGCTCCCCCAACACCGTGGACTTTATATTCTATCTCCTTCCAAAACAAAATTCTGCATCCTCTGTTTCATTGTTTACCAGAGAAAATCTACATGTTACTTATTTAATAATATGCATATCAACTTGCAGGAGTGAGTACATTTTCACACCTTACTGTACCGGTCACTTGTGGTAATTTAACTCAGAAGTGTTGCAAGTAAAATGCTCTACTAATTGAGATGGAAAGTGCATAAACACTTCAATAATTCAATGTTAATGTGTCGTTATGGAATATGGAAGGTTTGTACACAGGCCACAGCCATTTCTATGGCAATGAGAAGAAAAATGTCTAATAATAAGTTTCAATTGTAAGTCAACATTGACATAAGATTGGGGTTAATGCAAGAACATTTTTATTGGTTGAACCCAGTGACCTGCAATATAAAAACATTTTGCAATAACTTACAAGTAAATCCAATTATGATGATAAAAGGTGTGAAATGCACTTCTGCACGCAGCATCTAATAATGCATTTGTTAAACAATGTCTATTTAGCACTCATTAGCACATTCACTGTAGACAAGCACACACAAAATAAAAAAGGTTATCACAAGTTCACAGGCAAGAAGATGAAGTTAGAAAATGTATTTGTGTTAAATAGAAAAGAGTCCTGGGGAAACTCACCATTAGTGTATTTGGTTCCATCTCCAAGGACGTCTCCGAGCTGCCGTTTCTGAGCGGTCTTGAACTCCTTCAGCGATAGATAGAGAACCTTTCTCACATCTCTTTCCTCTGACCAGGGGATCCCATCGATGTCGTCCTAAAATCACAGGACAGAAGGCTACTGATTAGCATTGGCCAAACTAATTAATGCAACAGAACGACACTCCAAATAATGGCTATTAGTATAAAACAATACAGCACATTTTACAACTTCGCCAATCGCAAAAGGTTGAACACATCACCTTGTAAATAATTCATTGAGAGTCTATCGCTGTCTGCTGTGACTGAGATTTTAGTCATTTTGCTTCTCCTGTCTGACAGAAAGACCGGCATAGTCTAGGAAGGATGTTATTGTAACTAGGGTGACAGACATCTTAAAAACACGGCTTCCTCTTCCGACAGCCCTTCTCATCTTTGTGAATAATAAATCATTATTCCACCTCAGCAATATTCAGCCCTATTTATTACAAACAATGGATGGACAGTTCTCAAGGTCAACGTAGCTCTGAAACTCAGACGCCTACTGACAGGAAACGACGAAGAATAGAATGGTGACATGGACTTCTGTTACAGTACACTTAACTTTCCAAGCGTGCTTTATTATAAAGTTCGCCGGGGTCTGAGAACAGAAATGCTCAGCTTCCTACACACACAGAGCAGCTCCAAAGCGTACCACTGTTACAACCCAACCCTTCTTCCTGTGGCAGTACTGCTTCATAAACTCTGCAGTTGAAACTGGCTACTGTTTAACAACACTAATGACAAAAGGAAATTAGATCACAACAAAACAACAAGCTGATTCTGTAGTGAACTGTAATGCTCCACAGCGGTGGACGTCACGGATTTATTCTGTTACTGAAGGTGATAGACCGTCTCCTCTTCACAAAGCGAAGGGTTGCTAGCCTGTTTTCCAGCAGAGAAACACTCGACTGTGCATGCAGACTGTGTGCAACGAAAACAATCCTCATTATGCTTAGCTTTGACTGACCCACACGCAGCCACAAGCACGTCGAGTAAACACAGCTGAAGACTCTGGCTTTAATCTCTGAGCAGATGAAGGATTCACTTAAAAGTGGGTTGTTTTTCTCCCTCTTCCTTTCGAAAGGCTGCAAGAGTGATTTCCTCCTCACACCTCCTCAGTGACGTAGCATTTTAAAGTGCAGAGGGTAAGGCATTCAGGCAAGAGCCCTTAAGTGACGCTACAAATGTTTATTACAACAAAGTTTGAATCGAAACGACAGAAACAAAAGGAACTGTCAACAGTTTATCGAAGGCTGTATCAAAATGGAATGAGATAGAAAGGGACCAGGGCAGGCAGAGAAACCAGCAAAGAGGTCGGAGTGGGTAATTAGGCAGGCGGGCAGTCCGCTGAAGGAGATGGCTGACCAACGAAGGGACCGCCAGGCCTCTTCAGAGGAGGGGAGCCGGGTGTTTGGCAGAACAGAGAAGGGCCGGTGCTCAGATGAGAAGTGTGGAGCTGGCACCTCCACAGAGATTGCACCGAGCTGACATGCCACCCCCTGCGCGCAGACCCCCCCCTTCCCTGCACCCATGGGGGAAGCCATAGCCTGCTAATGAGCGCTGGGGCCTTTGTGTGTCTACCGGAGCGGGCCGACTGGCGCGCAGCACGCTCCTAAACAAACACGCGCACACGTTTTAGGGGCCCTAAAGGGACGCGTTGCCTTTCATAGCACTGCGCTCTACCTTGGCAAACACAGTGAACGCATGCAAGAGGAGTTTCTACATCAAGAGCTTTTACTCCTTTCACATTTCAACTCAGATAAGAGCCAAGGAGAGAAAGGTAGCTGTATATTCAGACAGAATGACAGAAGGTGGCTATACACCAGACAGACAAAAAGACACAAAATGTAGGTGGTCCTAGACATTATGTCCCGGCAAACAGAGCCAGTCTACAGTACTGGAGAGGCAGCGGGTTCACTCAGCGCACTATAAACAAATGCCTGTGGAGACCGCTACTAGACGCCAAAAGAAACTCCATATCAACGTTCCAACACTTTACTGTCTGGAACATCCCCGAAAGGCCTTGGGATGAGAAATTCTACACACCTAATTGTCAGGAGACTGCTGTTTACACTAGAAGCCCTGTGCTAAAAGAGGACAACCTTCATCCAGTGTAAGAATCTGGGTCTAATGCGGGGCCTTAATATGAGAATCAAACGGCAACATCGGAAGTGAATTTGATTAAAAAGCTGGGGAGTCGTCCAATGATGTCAAAGTAATGGGTTATAGACCAATCTGCGATCCTTTCCCTGAAAAGCCACCTGGGCCAATGAAGCCAGGATTAATGTAATCAGGGCAGACACTACTCAAATTCAAACAGCACGATGATGGAATAAAGCCTCAATCTAGTTGTAGGAACAGAGGTGTCTGCCGCCAGGTTGTGTGAAACAAGAAACACAAACAGTCAAACTTAATAGCAAAAAGGACTGAAAGAACACTTCTCTTTAATCTACGGTACACTGCATGTGCATACCGTACTGTAAGTGGATTGGCTAAACTGACTTCGTAATCTATGGGGATTGACTGAACCAACTGAGCGGCAAAAGAGGAACCAAGTCCATCTAACCAAGCAGGAAGTTGACACATCCTGTCTGCAGAAGACTTGGTCATAATCACCATGGCCACGTTTCACAGAGAGAAGAAAACACCCGCTCTGGAGGGGTTGTCCCAGTTTTCAAAACAAAAGGAGCACACGTGCGCCGGTTCACACAGCGGTACTAATAATAGCCTCCGATGATGGTCTGGATCGCATCAACAGAGAATGTGGGCCGGGAGCCAGCGGAGCTCAGGCTGAAATGCGTTGGTACTGTATAACACACATTCCTCTGAACAGAGGTGAGGAGCGGGTGGGGGGGTGGGGCTAAGTGTTTGCGTTGCTAGGAAAGGTCTCCCTCGCTCTTCTCTCCAGAGGGCAGCCCCCTGCCCCTCCTTTATCCCTCCCTCCCTCTAAATTCCACATGTATACCAGATGCACAGGCCAGTGCTGGTGTATCTGGAACTGAAGCGCTTTCATACGCCGAGTTATAAGCAGCAGCACAACACTCAGATGTTTCCCACAATAACAAGGATATGTAAGCTAAGCAGCAAATGGACATGCTGATAATTCATGACGGTGTTGGCACCAAAGACTCTGGTCACAGGCCTACAGCAGCCCTATTCAACTCTGCCCCTCAGACAGTCCCGCTGGGGTTATACATTGCAACCCTCAGAACTGGTACACCAGGTGGTCGCAATTAATGATGAAGTAGAACAGAAAACCAGCAGGCTCCGGCCCTCGTAGGGTAAGAGTTCAACACACCTGGCCTGTAGGATTTCATCTAGACACTGTTCACAAAGCCTACCGAACTTCAACAAGACACTGGGTGGAAACCATACAGGTTTTCATCAAAATACTAGAACCATAACAGGACTTCAGGGGACCAGTGTTCTGGAGAACAGCAGCACGTAGACTGCCTCCAGCCTGTCATTCTTCTGCCGTCTCTGAAACACAGGAGTAAATCTCGAATAACTTGGTCAATTGCTTCATTTTACTTCGGTATTCCTGTATGACAGGCTAGAGCTTGTCTGCCTTCAACAGTGCAAAGAAATAACATAAACCGTAAGCTAAACCCTTTCCGATAATTAATCTTCGCTCAATTGTGATTCAGTGAAGATAACAACAACAAAAAGAACCTGCTGCTAGTCGGTCAGTCAGGTTGCCCCATCTGGTAGTGGTGCAGAGCTCAGAGCACCCAGGTCTACAGAGGTTACAGAGGTTTAACTGGTTCATTGGAGCTCTACTGAACCTCGAACTGTACATCCATTTGAACTGCCTGGTATTGGCTGAGTCCATGAGATCCTATGTGAAACCCTGCATGCTGTGATGGACCAAATACCCCATTTGAGACCCACAAACTTCGATATGCACCAGTAGCAATTCTATACCTGATCCTATTTTGGAAACCTTTAAAAAGAGAGGCTGCAGACCATTGGGGGTAGGGTTACCAAATCTCTTATCCATCTGCCAGTCAGTTTGTTTCTGTCCCAGCCTTCCACCAGTACGTGCGCCTTTACCCAGAGTAGAGCCGAGCTGCAGTACCCAGCGGCTGATTATAAACTTGCTGAAAAAAGCACTACATTGACTGGAGATATATAGACATCGTCATTTAAGACGCACCCCACTGAGCTAAATCCTGCAGGACATTTTTAAGTGAGACATTTACGGCCCTTCAGAATTGTGAAGCGTAATAGTCTATCAAACCCTGGTACAAAAAGCAACTTCAGAAAACCGAAATGTGTAACATTCGAAAGGGAAGCTGCGGAGGTTCCAGAGTTTCGTCTGGACCAAACAGCTCGACTAAAAAACACCTGGTAATAATAAGAGCATGATGGTTTGAGTGTGTTCAGGAAGTGACCTGGGCAAAAAAGGGGAAGGCAGGCCGGAAGAAGCCCAGAGACTCATTACCTAACGGAGCTCTGATTGTGATTGTAAGGAAATGGTCTGGATCCACAGAGAGAAAGAGAATGAATGACAACACACTGATAACAGCCTTCTACAAAGATACTAGCAAACCTGGTCCCATACCTCATCTGTCAAACCTTATCTATCCAGGAATGAAAGTTGTCAATTTAATCGACAGTCACACAAAAGATCAGCCGATTAACATCCCTTTCAAAAATGAATTGTGGGATAATTTCAGTATTGTTCTTTAAAAAAAAATATTTATTGTTTACCCCTATATACAAGACTCAGTGATTGGCAAAGTGTCTTGTAAATAGTCACTGCAGTAGATGAGAATTGTAAGAAGCCAAAGTCAGACTGTTAATAAATGTACTATAAAAAGCAGGAAAAGAGGGGTGAGACATGGGCAAAGGGGCGGGATGGGGCAGGGTAGTTTTGCCCAGTATTTAGTGGTGCGTTAGCATGTCAGTGTTCACTTATTCAGCCTTAATGAAAATTGACCAGTGGTCTCCACAGAGAGACAGCCCACCATGCAACGCTGTTTACACAGGCCAAATCTAGCAGATAAGGAGTAACAGATGGTCCAGTCCTCACTCACTCTCCCTCTCTCTCCTTCCTGTCAAGGTTGAGGTCAATCCCAAATTTGAAATTGGCCACACCACAAAGACAGCACAATTTGTAGTTTGAATTCAAACCAGTCAATGAAAGTCTCATTGAGTTGTGAATCTATGGTCAAAATAATCAGCCACATTTAAATGAGGCACACACATTGCAGAACCATGTCACTAAACATATAATTTGTATAACTTGCTGTTTATTTACCATCAGTTGTTTAAGTAGTAACCATGTACAGGAAGACAGCTATTTGGTGAATAATTAAGTAATTGTTATTATATTGAAGTCCACTGATATATTTTTTTAATAAAAATATAACAAGAGTATTTCCTTTGTAATGTAAATCAAACTAGATTCAACCGTAAATCCACGTATTGTACTACTTCCTCTTTCCTGTGTGGTTGTCTAACTACTACCATTCGTACAGTATTCCTCCTCTTTCCACCAGCTCTCCCCCAGCCCTCTTGTAATGGAAGTGACAGTTCCTTCCTCAGCTAGCAGCAGGGGCTGACTCACAGAGAACAAAGTGAATCAAACCGTCTAATCAGGATAGAGACATCGGAGGGAGATCACAATATTCTAATTTCTCCTGAGGTGGTTTGGAAAGAAAACATACCACCCACATTCATCCACACACTGTCCCATTGGGGCAAAACACCAGGACCAGGTTTTCACCCCTCTTACATCCGCTGGGTGTACATCCGCTGGGTGTAAAGGACTGTTTTTAAGAAAGCGCCGACCAAATACCCTGCAGTGACTAACACAGTCGCTCCCTGCCTTTGTCCCATATTTGAAATAATCTGAAGAGGATTACAGCATGTATCGGAAGGAGCACGCCGGTTTAGACGCGATCTGTCCCTTCCAGCTCTGTTTAATGGACGTGCGCGGGGCAGTACGAACCCATCCCCTCTGACAGCAACTGGGAGGATTAATGGGATCTCTTTCTAAACCGTCCATATTTAGAAAGCGGATGTTCTGTGGGTTGTAGAATGAAGCATTGTGTACCTCTCAGTCTGGCATCAAACCGCTTTGATCGATAAATCGATAAGAGGGTCATTATAGTGTAACTGATGCAGAGCAGCAGACCCAAACCCCAAGAGGGTGGCCTGGGCCGCACATGCACTCTTTTGGTGTGTGCATACGTGCTTCCTCCCTTGAACACCAGGGGAGTTCAAACGCAATCCTGCCCTCTGCAGAGCATCGTCTTGTCAGACATCACAGGGAGAGACGCGTATGCAGGCAGGATGTTCACGGTGCTCGTGTCTCTGGCGCCCTCGCAGGCTGCTTGGTGTGGTATTCATGGGTCTTGTGAGGCCAGTGCTTAAAATACTTCCTGTATCAGCACATACAAATGTGCACTGCATCACACTAGCTCCCTAAACCAGAGTGGCTGAATCAAACCTAGGCAGCCATCCTTCCAGATACCAGTGGAACTTGTCTTATACATTATACACATATATCTGAATGCCCCCTTTCTCCCTTGACCACCTCTCCCTCCCAGACACACTCCCCCCCAATCTCCAGTGTAATGGACCAAGGGTGCTACCATACTACTACCCTGCCAACTGGCTAGGAGCGGTGTGTGTGTTTGTGTTTGAAACCAGCAGAGAAAGGGATCTTTCTGACTCCCTCCAACACAGATTATGGTTTCATTACAGAACACACACAATAAAATTTGGATTAAATACACCACAATAGTGCTGGCCAAGCCCTTGAGTGGGAGAGACTGTGAAGCAGCAGGACAAGAACGCTACATCAGAAATAATAATAATAATAATAGTAGTAATAATAATAATAATAATAATAACTAGAAGTGAAAGCATTCAAAGCCAGTCCCAGCCAGACGGTCAACCTTGGATAGACCGGCAATGACGCTAGGATGCTAAAACATGTGACTCCACCACCCATTCTTATCTTTATTTTTTTTCACCCATCCTCCCCCTTTCTGCTTGCATCCCTCCAGGGGTGAACCGGTTTCCTGGTCTTCTCATTGATATGATTGACCGTCCCATGAACTTTAAGTCCTCTCTCAGACTCCTAACACAAAACTTCTTGTTTACACTATGTGACGCTGTGCCATCCCGCCTCGTTTACAACACATGACTCACTAACATTGCACCGCTTCAGGAATTAGGCTTACTAATTACTGTTGAGTACCAGAGGGGTGAATAGGAGAGGGCAAGCAGAGCGTGAGAGAACTAAAATGTAGCTCCTGAGTATCAGCTCTGGGTGCACCAGCACCTATTTCTTCCAGCTGATGAAAATACTCGTTAGCAGAAGCTGGAGTGCCAATGTGTTGCAGTGAGTGACCCTCCCCGGAGCTCCGGTGTTAGCAGGCAGTCAGGACAAAGGGGAGGGTGGCACGGAGCAACACGTCACCCGAGGGGACAATGCAGTATCCTGCCATGCCTACAACACGAACCTGGCACTTACTGACACACTCCTTGGACTGAGTTCTTGGCTTGAACAGTGAGCGAGAGACACACTGCACGTGTGTTTGTGTGTGTGTGTGCGCACGTGTGTGTGAACTGCTGTTTTGAGCTGAATGTGCTTAGACCTTCAGTAATTGGAACAAACAGTCAAGTGTTGAGAATCACATGACGATGTCACATCAGAAAATAACATCAGGGGAAAAAAGGTTAACTGGGACATTGTGGGGGGTCTCGTGTTGAAACAACGATCTGGTGCTGCAGAACGATATGCAGGTGACGATTTCCCAGGCCTGTCCACACCCTGGTTCGCAGTGTTTAACAGCACACAGCCTGGTAACTTTGATAAAACCTCTGAGTCAACAGTTATGAGGCCATTATCATTTCATTAGGCCCAGTTAGAGATACAGGCTAAGGGTTATGGTAGAGAACAGGGCTCCTGGTAGAACATGTCTTTCTTTGGTGAATCTGTCCAAGGTGTTAATAATGTTCCCCACATATTCTCTGTGAAAAAATAGACTACTGCACATTTTTCTTAATTTCACCCTTGAAAACCTCTGGAATGTGATCAAGAGGAAGATGGATGTTCACAAGCCATCAAACAAAGCTGAGCTGCTTGAACATTGTGCCAGGTGGTTTAAAATCATCCAACATCAATGTGAAAGACTGGTGGAGAGCATGCAAAGACACATGAAAGCCAAATATTATACAATAATTTTTCCACCAAATATTGATTTCTGAACGCTTCCTATGTTAACATATTAGTATTGTGTTGTTTGAAAATGTATATACCTCGAATAAAATTCATTATTCGAGGTATGACAACATTGTATATTTTTATTATTTTGACCAGATGTCATTTTCTGCAAATGCATACTTTGAATGATAATATTTGTATTAGAGATTTTGGGAGAAATGTTGTCCGTAGTTTATAAAACAATCGTTCACTTTATCCAAAGACATACCTCAACAGGAAACCCAGAGACACTTATGACATGTGCGTTGGTCTCTTAAAATGTTTTACAAAGCTGTATACCCCATTGACAACTCACCAAACATTCCACCAGACTCAAACGAAGAAACTTTTGTGATGTAATTAAATTCTCTCCAGCACAAACCTCACTCCCTCACCCACTGGTCTTCCTCTCCCTCACCCTGGTCACAGAAGGCTCGGGGAGCCAGGTCCTGTGGAGTTCTCCGTAAAAAGAACGCATTGACCATTCGCACACACAGAGTCTGACTACGGCGAAGGCCTCTGTTCCTGCTCCATATGGGCTTGCATTAATTGCGAGCAACGGGGGTCAGCGTGAACATATGTTGGCCCTGACACACTTCACTTCCGACGGGGATTCTGCAGCTGAACACAGGCCATGTCAGCCATGGAGACTGGCTGCTGGGCGATTGACAGACAAAATGGCTGCTCCTTCCAATGGAACACAGAGACTGTGTTCTAATTCTGAAGCTTAACAACCACAGAATCTTTGAACCAAGAGTGTAACTGAAATAGGACCAATACATCATGATAGTTTGTTTTTCTATCCTGAAATGGAGGAGTTTCAGAGCCATATTGCGCATCAATCTGCTAGCAGGCAGCCAACAAACCAGCGGTAATCTAAAAACATTTCACCTTCACCAGTTTGTCAAATGCAGATACCAAATGAGTAAAGACCATTGCAGTATTATGGCTGTATCTGAACAGGAGCAATCCAACTGTCAGGCCGCAACCAGTAGGACCTCACACTGCTGTAATCACACTGATAGGAGAGTACTGGAATACCTTGTTAACGTATAAACTTTCATTATTACAGTCCACTAAATCCTGTTTATTCAGTCTGTCACAATGACACAATTTAGACTGAAAGGGAAAATAAATCTGCCCGGTGAATCTGCACTTCACTGTTCCATTAAGTCGTCATTGTTCACGTCCGTTTACAAGACAGGACAGAACTAACGCCGGGAGCTGGAGGGCATGCGGAAATTACACCGCGCTGCAAAGGAGACAAAATGAAAGAAATGATTGTAGTGAAATGTTCAATAACATAAATCATACACACTTAACCACAGCGGTGTAGCGGACTGGCCCTCTGGGTTTCGCAAAAGTGGTTAGAGCACCGTAGAGCAGGTACAACAACCGTTTTAGGGACTTCCAAATGTTTGTGACAATCAAGAAGTTTTCAAGCCACTTTGGAACAATGATATTGACTGGCAGATTTGTAGGAACAAAGTACACAATGGACACATGGAACCAGGCAGGAGGCGGTACCAAACCTAACGGAGACACAGGGGCTCATGTCCAGGGGGCTCCAGCACAGGGGTCAGGGGTTAGGCAGGCCTCTGGGGTCAAAGGTGACTCTGAGCTGGACACATCTTGAAGCTGCTCTGTTCAAAAGAGCCTGTCAATCAATATTGATTATTTTGGCCAGCCTAAAGCTCATAACCCCCGGGGTCTTGGATAGATAAAGCCCCTTTAGAGGAACTCATCCTGAAGAGAATATTCAGAGGAGAGCAAGATAAAGGCAGAGAGAAAGAGACTGTTTTTAAAGGATAAGAAAGAACCTTTCAAAACCAGGGTGGCTGGAGTGCAAAGACACAAGGTCCATCCTGAGTACCCTACTTTTACATCCAAAAGGTTTTCATGTTAGTAGAGTTTGGCTCATACTCTACAACACCAACTGAAGTAGAGATTCTGTTGGGAGTTTAGATTCCCATAGAGGGATCTTACTTATCAAAACATCTGGTAGGTTAATAGCAGCTAGATGCATCCCAACTGTGAGACATAAGCATTTAGTCTAAATTCAAGGTCTTTTCATGCCTCGGTCTCTTTCCCACCCCAGGGGTGAAACTACAGATGTGGCTGCTCCCCAGACCTGCCAGCGTGAGGAGGAGGTGGTGGTTTCCGCTTGGTCAATGTACATTTTCAGGCCTCGATATAGCATTTTTGATTACTGTGTTGCGTCAGAAAAAAATGAAAGGTCGCTGATTTGAATTGGCCAAGCTGACAAGGTAAGAACTTAAGTATGTCTTGCTTAACAGCACTTCGACAATGACCTGCAATTGCTCTGGTAAGTCCTTCTGGGTAAGGGTCTGCTACATGATACAATGTTTAAATGTAAAAAAAATTCAGTTAAACCAAACCGGTTAAATAGAATTGGTGAATATAATATAGGGGCGTGTATTCACTATGGCCTTTCAAAAAAATATTACATTGATGCCTGCATTTTAACATCTAAAAACACGTAACACTGAAGTGTCTCACCATAAGTGCAAATAGACAGAGCTTTCCAACGTCCCAATTAGAGATGTTCCGATGCCATTTTTTCCCTACAGATACCGATTCCGATACTCGTGCTGTGGGTATCAGCCGATACCGAGTACCGATACCAGTTAGTTCAAAAAAGAAAAAGATCATACTATGCCTGCATGACTGTGATATGATTATCATTGTGGTAAGCACCGCAATTAGCAAATACATGGGACACACGTCAGAGCTCCAAATGTCCGTGGTAAAGCCTAATTGCATGCACGTCTTTCAGCATATATGAAATGTGTTCCTTAACTGTCTCGTATATTTTGGTAGCGCAGTTTCTGAGATCTATTTACAAGAATAAGTTATGTATATAGCGCCTTTCCATAGCTCAAGGTCGCTTTACATTGTACATTACAATACATTTAGACACTCAGACATAAATTAGTCACATGGTTACATGTCTTCACATTAGCATGTTAAATATATATATGTTTTTAACTGGGTCTTCTACAACCTGGCAAACAGTACCTTGGCTCTCCAAAGGCTCCATTAAACGGCGAAATCCCACATTTCTGACGACAGATGGGATGGTGATCCAGGACATTAAACTGCGAGATTTTGTCGGTTAACTTTGTTGCTTTTTCCCTGTCTTTTGGGAAATGTATTTCATAGTTTGAAGGCAATTTCCAGAGTTTGCTGCTGCAGTTCGTCCTTATTTTTTCCCCATAGCTTTGGTAAATTTGTCATGCTCTTTAGCGTGACGCGTCTTAAAATGTTTGATTAAGTTGCTGGTGTTTAAATTTGCAACACTCGTGCCACCCCTCAAAATTGTTTGTATATGTTGCATGTCGCCGTCTTACTGGTGGGTACATCCAAAGTACTAAAGTACTGCCAAACCGCGGACATGATGCGCTAATGTTAGCTTCCTTTACCGAGGCGTAAGGTGAACAATTCTTCTTCGCCCCTCTAAAACAGCAGCTGCCGGTGGCATCACAGCGCAACTGTTTTAAGAGCGGCGAAGAACTGTGTCAGAGCTAACAGAGCTAACCAGTAAATAGATTCCTATTTCTAATAAATTACGTGGTATTGGATCATGCCTGGACTCCAGTACTCGTACTGGTATCGGAATCGGAACAACTCTAGTCCCAATCAGAGACATTGTCGGGGAGACGTGGTAACTAACCACACAAAGGAATGAGGCAAGAAACAAAAAAAGCAGAGGAAAATTTTAGGAGGGCCAGATTAAGTTTAGTCTACGTTAGGTTTAGTCTGGTCTGGTGGTGTAATTCTTTCACTGTGGGTTCGGCAGCGTTCTGGCATCAGCAGGCGTCAGGGACACAGCCGAAGGGGAAAGAGTTTGATTGGCAAGCAAAGGCCCAAAGTGACAGGCTCTAAAATAGAAAGGCTATATTGACGATGACAGCTGACTGCTTCTGACAGATTCACTGGGTCCACTGGTGGCAGCACGTTTTTTTTATTACTCAGAAGGAGGTCTGTCCCTTCCCCGCTCTGTTTAACTGACCTGTGTTATAGCACCAGTATGCTTTACAAACCTAGAACACAGCTACGATAATATGCCCATAGTAATGAACGTAACTTACCAGAAGCCCTTAATTTTTCATGAAATAGGGTTCTATTCTGGTACTGACTCTTAGAAGCCTAATGGCTAATGATATGTGCTTGTGTGCAGTTTAGACACCTAGCTAAATACCATGGTAAGTGAAATATTTACCAATCTTAAAATTACTTTTTTTATTGGCAGTGTTTGATACACAGGATTTTGCTTGTATACAGCTCCCATGAAGTAAGTCCCACTTGAGAAACTTGCATCTTTACAGAAAAACAAAATGCCCCTTTGGCTGCACTTCAAAACCATCTTCAGAGATGTCGTTTGACACAATGAAAAAAAATAGTGGTGTATGAAACAAACATTCCAGCTGAGGTACTTCAGAGGCGCCACATTCCATATTTCTGAAAAGGGTTTCACCCAGACTGACCCCCAGCACCGACCATTAAGGCAAATGTCTCAATGGTTACTGTGAAGAAACAGGCAAAGTCAAATCAAGAAATGCTCATCCTGATAAACGGCTGTAGTGACGTCCACCTGGTGGAAACATGACCAGCTACACAGGTGCCTTTACCAGATAGTTAACAAACACCTCAGCGCACACGTCAAGACATGCCTGGGACTCGGCACTGCCCAGACTGGTCGTGCGTACGCCTGCTTTCATCTAAAAATTGCTAAATTCCTGTCATGTTTAGCCCCAAACCTGACAATGAGTCATGGTTCTGCCTTATAGAAAGGGGAGGAGGAAAGCCTCACCTCTATTCACACACACGCAATACAACACAGCACTGGCACAGTCTATGACGACAGCAAAAGCTGTGGAAATATAAGTTACCTTTAACCTCATGTAAAGTCAGACAGCGCTAACCTGCCCAATAAGGTACCAATATTGAAAAAGGACATTAGTGTTTCTTTCTGTTTACAGGGGTCCATAAAAGGATACCAGACGAATAAACCCTACTTGCCGTTAAAACCTGTCCTGGTGTTTTAATGTACGCTGCCTGACTCTTATTCATGTGATTTATAAGGCATCATAAAACATGTAGTTTCATTTAACTTGTTTTTCTGTTAGCAAACCTCACAATAACTGCTCTGTATTGGTTCACTAAGGACCTGAAGGTTTTATATATATCTCTGCCCCAGAATTTTACAAGGACTTGGAAAAAGTATGAGCAGAAACAACCTAGAAAGAAATACAAGGCATAATTGAACGCCACTTGCAATCAGTTTGACTGCCATTTCAGCTAAAAAAAACACACGTGTCTATACACACTAAACACAAACAAAGATGTCAGCAATATGGCGTCAAATCAAGCGCTGTGTTCAACTTCCTAGTGAATTGTAGTGGGGGTTCTCTGGCAAATTGTCATCTTCCATTAGTGGGAGGTTTTACGGTGTTTGTGTCTGCTGTTGTACGGAAAGAAAGAAGAAAAGAAAGAGAAAATGATGAATCAGCAGAAGCATGTTCCACTGCTGGCTTATATACAGTAATAATGTGTGAGAATGTTGGGGAAGAATGCTAGACCAATGATATAATCAGATTTGACATAAATGTCATTAGACCAATATATCAATCACCAATGTGATGTCAAATGAGGAGCTATTGTTTAATGACAGTTGAGAAGTTCAATGTTATGTCAATACTGTGCATGAACCATGTCCGTGTTTACGATCCAAGCATTTGTCCAAAGCGTGTCTGATAGCAGGAAATGTGGATTTGTGTTAGCTAGTTTAGACTTGAACCAATCTGATTCTTAATGACCAGTGCTTGTTAAAACCCTTCCAGCAACAAAGAAACACCATTCTATCAAGGGGAGCAGACATTTCTTTCCAGAATGCCCGCATTACCTAGAGGTCTGAACCGAGCCAGAGCAGGTCACAGACTCTCTCCCTCCACATGCAGCTTCCCCGGGGGCACGGGGGAGTCCTGACTCCTAGATTTCCTGTCCACAAATTAAGCTGACCAATAATGTGGCTGGCGCCTGGCGAGTAGGAGGCTTCTCTGGCCTGGTTGAGATGGAGGGGGGGGTTCAGCTGGTGCTACGAGGATGGAAGTACTTGGCGGGGGTGTAGAATAACAGCCATCCGTTCGCGGCGTCTGAACGAGACGGGCTCTAATGTCTTCACAGAGATCAAGACATCACTCACAACTCAGAAACTCATTTAATACCCTTGAGAAAAACGGAGCTTGTTTGGTACAGTAAAGGAAGACTTGTCTGGCTGTTTGTAGGTCGTTGGCACAAAGAGCTGGTTTCTCTAATGACAAAGTGGCTCTGACAGCCTAGGGCTGGACGTGCTGTAACACAGAGCTCCATTTGTGCCAGGAGAATTTTCATATGAAAATCTCTCCTCTACACCCACATACAAGAGAGTAATCGACACGTGGGAAGTGGACGGAGAGCTAGAGAGGCGCCGTGACAGCAGGATTCAGACTCAGTGCAAAGAGAAAGGGATGAGATGGGAGGGAAGTTTGCAGGGGGTGCATTTGGTTGGGTGACATCATCTATTCCTAGGGGTGTCATATCTCAGGCAATTATGCAGCATTTATTTCACTTTCAGTCCCTGAGCCAACTATACATCTAGATAATACTCTCTAAATATACACTCAGTCCATGTTAGAAGGGTCGTCCAAAAATAAACACACTTATCCCCTTAATCTGACAATACTCAGGAGCTCAATTTACACATGACATTCATAATGACATTCAGGTCTTTGGATAAACCAGTTTAAAGGGCCATCTTAAAAACAAAAACTGGGCAGTAACTTAGCAGCCCAGGCAGGCAGAGCCTTAATGAAATGGATGATGTGTCAAGGCAGACAGTTAGCTGTGAACGAAAGGTTTATTTTTCAACAGCTATAAACCAGAGAGTCTTAACCAGGCATCATTCTGTCAAAACTTTAACAAGGGAGAGCGTTAACCGGCAGGTATAGCGAAGGGGCAATCCGCTTCATTAAGTCTGTGGTGATTCTCTGGGCCGGAGCATATTTCCCCAATTTGGGCAGGAAATGACAGGATGTCAACAAGTTGAGGAGACACCAAGGGGTGGGAGGGGAGAAGAGGGGCAGGCTACCAGAGAATGAGCGAGCGTGTGTGTTGATGGCAGTCAGAAAGACTCTAACAGCAGTGGTGGAGCAAACCGAATTACCCTTCTGCACCAGGCCGGGCGGCAGGATGGAGCAGACACGTCCAATTAAATGACTTACGGGAGGAGGGAGGGAAGACGAGACAAGAGGAAGAGAGGGCTACCGTTGGACACGGCCATCTTGGAAATCCCGTTTTGCTTCCGAGAGGATGAACAGCAGCTGGTGAAGGTTGCTCCAGCAGGGTGATGGAGTGGCGAGGTGGAGCAAGGCCACACCAGTTAACACGACGAGGCCACCGGAGAGCAGCTACCAGGGAAGGAGGTCGATAGTGCATTACAGCGAGAGAAGGAGAGAGGGAATGAGGTATAGAAGAGGCGAGACGCGACAGAGCTGAAGAGCCAGCCGGGCTGTCTACAGCGTGTGCAAGAGCCTCTCCGTAATAATCAAAAGAGCTTTAAATAACGAGAACCGGAAGAGCGGAGGCCGGCCACTTCTGTCAGTAATCACAGAGAAACGGTTCTGTAATGGCAGCACACTGGGTGAATTAAACGCCACACGAAAGATTAGCCTGAAATCCAAGACCAGAACTAGAATATCCCAAAACAATAGGAATATACTTATTTGGATTCCAAGTTAGTATAAGAGAAGGGCAATTCCAGTCTAAATCCTGAGTAAAATCAATGGCATTTGAAAGTAGATTGGGTGATGCTGGCAGGTTTCCTTAAGCTCAGGGGGTGGCATTACATAATGGGTTATTGATCACTCCACATAGCCATATGAAAACCCAGGGAAAACATCCGTGACATCCCCGGCGACCCACGAACCCGGCTGACATGCAACCCCTTAGTGAGCCCATTTTGCCGGGAGGAGCGTGCAGCCTCTCAGGGCTGGAATAAAGAAACAGATGTCCGTCTAAACATCGTCCCCAAGGCAACTGAAATAGCTAACAGCCATCTTCTCAGAGGGATGTTTGGCATAACATTTGGTGGTGGTGGGGGGGGGGGTGTAAATATTCACATCACATCCTGCTCCTTCCTAAAGGGAAAGCTCTGCCGTGTGAATGTCTACGGAGGAAGCCTGCTGTCAGAGAGAGGTCTAAACAACCTGAAACAAACAGCACGCATTGGCTCTGGCCTGTTAGCGGCACTCAGTCATGCAGTCCACCGCGCTAACTACTCGTTTGGACCAGACAGGGTTTTAAAGTGGAGTCACAGTACGATCAACAGGCCTCTAATTAAAGCCTCCGGTTTTACTGCTACTTCCTGCTTTGATTATACTTTATGATTACAGAGTGAGCTGGACGGATGGAGTGAGAGAGGAGGGAGTGGCCTCTAATTCTGACTGAGAAGCAGTCCTACTGCAGACAGACAGAGACAGACAGACACAGAGACAGACAGAGACAGACAGAGACAGACAGAGACAGACAGAGACAGACAGAGACAGACAGAGACAGACAGAGACAGACAGAGACAGACAGAGACAGACAGACAGAGACAGACAGACAGAGACAGACAGAGACAGACAGAGACAGACAGACAGAGACAGACAGACAGAGACAGACAGACAGAGACAGACAGACAGAGACAGACAGACAGAGACAGACAGACAGAGACAGACAGACAGAGACAGACAGACAGAGACAGACAGACAGACAGACAGACAGGAACACGATAAACAGAGGAAGAGGAACAATCTGGACTTTCCATCACCTCCGACAGAAATACACACAGAGAGGGAGTAGCACACACACACTTGAAATCTAGTGAGAACAGCTGCAATGTGTGCAGGAAATATCCCCACGAGGGAGCAGGGGATGTGGCGTCAGTGATCATGGACTCGTATGATAACAGCCCGATCCCCCATAACCCTCCACTACTAACATTATATATGAACCATGACAGCTTTAGCCTGGAAGGTCCAGTTGGGAGAGCCAGTGGAGCGAATGTAGATCCATATGCACCTCCTAATAAACCCACTGCAGCATCTGCTTTTTAACCTTGAACAGCACTGTGATGCTCCTAGGAGTACTCTTCACTGCTGCTCCAATGTGGAGCTCACCTGGTCTCCCAGCGCATGAATACAAGGAAAAAGGACTTCCAAGTTGAATGAATGAATGGACCTATAAATATATTGATGGAAAAGAGAGACGCTTCCCCATTTACATGTAGGACTGTAAATCAATTTGCACTTTAATGCAAAACACATGATAAAGACTCTAGAGTGTTTGCTGTTGAGACGACATTAGACGCTACTCCATTCTATACTTGCTTCCGTACTGGCGTCCCAACAGAACACAACAGACAGCTGTAGGTAGAGAGAGTGGGCAGACTTCAGCGGAGCAGCAGGGTGGGTGGCGAGACAGAGGAGCAGCAGAGAGGGTGGCGAGACAGCGGAGCAGCAGAGAGGGTGGCGAGACAGCGGAGCAGCAGAGAGGGTGGCGAGACAGCGGAGCAGCAGAGAGGGTGGCGAGACAGTGGAGCAGCAGAGAGGGTGGGGAGACAGCCTGGAAAATGGCTGGGAGACTCATTGCACCTTGACTAAAAGCAAATAGATAAGGTTTACGAGCGCTGCTGCAGATTTGATTGTGTTAAGGAATTGCAACGTAAAACTCTAAAAGTGCATATTACATTGGCCCTTTTGTAAACCCTATCAAACATGATGCAGGAATGGTCCAAACATTGCAAGGTGTAATTTAAATAGCCTACCCTCACTATTCTCAGATTCATTTTTCCCACTATCCCTGCTATGCCGGCAGCTCTGCAACCCCCCCCCCCCCAGATGCCGGATAGATAGACATTCTGAGTTCTCCTGTCATCCCGGGCAGCACGGAGGTCCGTGCAAGTCAGAAAAGCCCAAGTCAGGTTCTAACCCCTTACCGACATGACGTAGTTTGTCCTGCAAGGCAGCGACTTAGCCCTACTATGCCATGTGCCCCCGGGATTTATAATTACGCACTAGCGTAAACAACATTACCATGTGACTGAGATATCCACTGGCTCCACTACCCAGAGAGGACCGCTTAGATGCTCAACTACCCAGAGAGGACCGCTCAGATGCTCAACTACCCAGAGAGGACCGCTCAGATGCTCAACTACCCAGAGAGGACCGCTCAGATGCTCCACTACCCAGAGAGGACCGCTCAGATGCTCCACTACCCAGAGAGGACCGCTCAGATGCTCCACTACCCAGAGAGGACCGCTCAGATGCTCCACTACCCAGAGAGGACCGCTCTTACTAAGGCTGTGGTGGGTGAGCCATACCTCATGAGTCAGCATAACTCCCACGGTCATCTATGTGGGCCCCATTCAGAGGTAATTTAAATAACAATAGTAAATCATTTTTATTGACAAAAAAGTTGGAAGCAGAGGCTAAGGAGACAGGTACGTAGAAGGAGACAAAGAGAAAAAGCACAGACAGCGGCTGCAAGGCACGTTTCTCGGAGTAGGCAGCTTTCAGCACATCGCACCAACTGTAAGGCTATCGCTCACATGGGGTCCATTTTACCTTTGATATCATGCTGTGTTTTGTGGATCACTGAATGTTAGCGACTAGCGATCCAACTAGAGGGAACCAGACGTTAGCGGCTGCTACGCCCGAGGGAGGTTCTAATCGCTTTCACAACTGAGCACCGGCCGAGAGCGTGTGTAGGTTTAGAGCACTACACCAAAGTCTGACAACGATCTAGCAGAAGTCTTCAGCAACCTTGTCTGGTTGAAGCCGTGTCATAATTATACAAACACAGTGCCAGACCCAACCTGTTACTCAGCACAGCAGGTTAAATATGGTGGTGGCTGAAGGACCACCAGAGGGTCGGTCAGCATTGTGGGACTGACGTAAAGCCACACTGACACACAGACCACCCATGTCCATTCAAGCATTGGGTACTCTTTGTGTCCAATTAATCACCCTAACCACTGTCTGACTAAGTTGCTTTTCTCAACCCACAGCATCCCTGACGTTCACCCTACCTATGACACATTGTCCTGGGTTACAAGCTTAGACGGCTGATTGCCCCCCTGCTCCAGAAACCATAATGGTTAATGGTTAGGCATAGTAACTGAGTCTCCACATCCTGTTTTCAGCCCAGAGTAATGTTGTTAGCAAGGAGGCGGTATTCTCTAGAGCCTCTGACATAAAGCTAAGCAGCTAGCGGTCTTCAACTTGAGACTACGGAGAGGCTCAAAAACAAATACACCACAAAACCAGCCTTAATGCCCATTGCGTCTCAGAGAGCCATAAAATCGAGCGGAGACATTCAAACAGCATGCAAAGATCTCTGAAAATTTTTAGCATTTCACACGACCACAAGGCACCGACATCAAAAAGCAAAGGCGGGAATGAGTTTCCGAGGGTGACAACACTAGTTTCATTCAGCATAATGGCCAAAACAGAGCATCGGAGAAACATTAGTCAACAAGCAGCAAGCCTCTGTTGGAGGATCCACTGAAATGAGTGAACCCCCACTTGAGATCGATTGATGCAATCTTCCTAACAACCCACTCAGGTTTAAACCCACATAATGATTGGACGTGATGCAGGGAGGGAAGCACGAAGGAAAATACTGTGACTCAGCCGTCCTGAATTACTCATGTCATCATTGTTCTACAGACAGCAGAGTTTCTCATGAGCACGTTTCTAGGAAAACCTCTCCTGGATAATTTGATGCTAGCACACAGTACAGGAGACCATTTTGACAGTGCCACTGAAACCAAGAAGGGTGAAGGTCCCTGCTTCACTCTGAGACAACTGCTAATCGTACACTTCCTTATCTGGAAAGGAAACTCCTTGCTCTCTCTCATTACCGCTGTCATTTTAATGTTCCTCTTTAGAGTCCTCACTTCCATGTGGCTGTTCAGACTGGCTAGGTGCCAGGTAGGGTTGCACATTTTGGAATTTTCAGAGGTGGAAAGTTTCCGTGGGAATTAACAGAAATATGGGAACTAATGGGAATATTGGAATTAACCCCATTGTGACAACCTAAAATGAAAAAGTTCACTATTACTAGATACATTTTGATGAAAATTCATAAAGTTCCAGGGGTTAACATCTCATGGAATATTTCCCGAATATTTTCGGAAAGTTTACGACCCTTTGAAACCCTAGTTCTAGGGGAGATGTTCAACTGACAGTCTACCAATCAGAGTGGATCAGATGCCCCTTTTTCAAGCCAATGGGTCGGTTCTGGACAGAATTCGTGATTAAATCCAAATTGGTTCTCGACAAGCTGCTTCCTTTGGAACAATAAATAAATACTCCTTAAATGGTGGTATGGGTAGAACAATAGAATAATTGTTCTAAAGTTCACTGTATTTAAAACAGAGAGTTAGAGATTACGGAGTTAATACCGTGCTGCTGATGACAACAACGTGCATGTCTGTGAAGAGGCTCTCCTGTCCTCCAGCTGATCTGAGCTACCACTGTCTGCACTTACATTCCAGTCATTCTCTGGACCGGACGCTGTGTTTGAACTAGCCAATATGACAGACTGGGGAGGAATGAGGAAAAGACAGAGTGAGGGAGCCAGATAGAGCATTGATCCTGGTGGAGCTGTCAGAGGCTGCCAAATGGAGACAGTGAGAGGAAAGATCAGTGCCCCGTGCACCCAGAGACACAGACACACACACCACTATCATTGTCACTTCCTCTGACAGGGCCATATTCAGTCCCACAGGACTTCTGTTTGTTTAGAGATTTCTCCAGTGTAAGGTGACCTGTATTGGGCAGGAAAGACCTGTTGAGACGAGGACATCGCCAGGCTTCTCGCCCTAGTGTTCTCAGTTGTAGAAAAAGTCATTCAAACCCACACAAAATGAGATATTAAATAATAACAATACTACATTTTATTTAAAGGCGCCTTTCTCGGCACTCGAGGACACCGTACAGGGATACATAAAATAAATATGATATTAAACAATATTCATTTGTAGTTCTCTGTTTAAACTGCTAGCATTCCGCTCATTAAAAAAAATTGGGATGTTTTTCCACACTGGTTTCTCCCTACAGCCCTGCTCTACATAATCAGCCCAGGCCTGTCTTTTCTAGGATTTTGGACTGCATTGGTCATCCTCACTGACTGTGATAACCACACGACACAGGAACTTTCTACTCCCTACTGTGATCGGGAGCATGAGCTGCCTTGACTGTAAGTTACTTCAGACACACTGAGCACTAGGCAGTTATGCAGTAACACTTACTACATCAGAGGAAGTTCCCCTTCTACCAGCCAATCGGAGGATAGGGCAGAACTGCATCTGTAATTTCATTGTGAATCAGTTGTTTACACATTTTTCCCTTCGTGTCGTGGAGAAATGTGGTGCCTGATCACTTAAAATCATGGTTAACATCAAGGAAGTTACAAAGAAATGGCTTTCGACGTTATGGTAGGAAAGCCCCGCTGTCCCATTTACTTTGTCTCGATGAAAAAGGCTATGGAACAAGCGTACAGTGCATAAAGCTGTTTCCATACCAACCCTGCCCTGGCGCCCGCCCACACCCAGAAGAGTCTGCTCCCTGAGACTAACATCTACATGATGTAATGCATCACTAGTCTGTTCGCTTAGTTTCTAAATGTCCAAATGCAATCAAGGCCAAGAGAGGGAAACTGTGCCACCATCTTGTGTCGAAGATAAAAGGTGACTGCTATTATTTCCTGCAAACCGATTGACGTGTATTTTGCCCTTTCCCCTTCATCTCTAATTCTGAAAAGATGAGTGTCTTTTCTTGGTGGTTGTCTCATAGTGAAACTAGTGAAACATCGGTCTTCCTGTCAGACAGCAGTAGGGATCTCCCCTCATTTCGGGTCACATTTCTGAATGGACCCAGGTCCGTGACCCACAATTTTACAGTAGTGATGTAAGCATCCCAAAGGTCCTGGGCAGGAAGCAGCGGTAGAGTATGAACAGTCTGAAAACTCTTGTGGGGTCGCCACAAGAAACATTGTAAATCCGCCTGCTAGATTGTCAAATAGCGCTCCCATCTGAATAGTTAAACGCTGCCTAGTTAAGGCCAGAGTTGATGTGAAGTTCCATAGACTGGGGCTGGTCGGTTGGTCATTCCACATACTGTGTCAGCTACTTTAATGAATGTAAACGAGTCATCTGAGCAGAAACTATGGAGTTCTCTGACTAACAATTGTGCGTGTCTGGCTGTGTGTCGTGGCGTGCCGGTAAATGTGATCAGACCGTGGAAAGGGTGAGAAAGAGAAGCGGAACGATCTGGATCCGTCGAACTGTTAAAGGAGACGAGGAAGGAGGTCGAACCCTCGCTGACAAACTAGATCGTCCCTCAGCCACGGGCCGGCTTCCTCAAATGCTGCAAGACAACAGCTGTGATTCAACGCAGTGCTCAGATGCGGGGGGGGACTTCTGAGAAACAGCTTTGTGTTTTTATCAATGTTGTCGACAGGTTATGCTGAACTCTGCTTGCAATGTGGTCAGCAGCATCGATCTCTCCATCTTTGTTCTGGATGCTTCCGACAGCTGTCATGATCAGATCCTAACTGGGTGGTACTAGGTGCTGTGTGGGCAGAACAATGACAGTTCTATTTTTTGTCAATTTTCCTAAATCACCTGAAGTAATTTTTTGACCGTCACTCTCATCAGGCAACTCTCTGGGAGAGCAGGGTCAAGCTAGCTAGTGCAAGTGCTACAGCATAGGTTTATATGGGTCTGTCCTTATTAATGTGCCGCATAGAACTTTGTGAAATAAACAGTATTTACGTGTAAACATAATGCTCTTTCACCATGGAAACACAAGTTAGGGGAAGCCCAATTGCTTTTGGTATATAACATACAGTATACACCGATCAACTTAACATTATGACCACCTGCCTAATATTTTGTAGGTCCCCATTTGCCACCAAAACAGCAGCATCATATGCAACTAACTGTGATGCACTGTGTTGTGACACCTTTCTATCAAAACAATCCCGAACTTTCTGCAATTTCAGCTACAGTAGCTCGTCTGTTGGATCAGACCACTTGGGCCAGCCTTCACTCCCCACTTGCATCAGTGAGTCTTGGCCACCCCTGACCATCACCACTTTCCATCCTTGGACTAATTTTGATAGGTACTGACCACTGCAGACCGGGGACACCACACAAGAGCTGCAGTTTTGGAGATGCTCTGACTCACTCGCCTAGCCATCACAATTTGGACCTTGTTAAAGTCGCTCAAATCCCTACACTTGACCATTTCTTGTGCTTCCAATACATTTCCTTTGAGGACAAAATGAAGAAATAGGAAAAATCAGCAACCTTATGGTTTTGAACGTCAAAACACGCAGTTTGAGCTTATGGGGCTGCGGTTTTGGTGGCAAAAGGGGGACATACACAATATTAGGTAGGTGGTCATAATGATATGACTGACTGGTGTATATTCTATATAATAAATCTGTTTCCTGGTTTAAAACTTACATTTAATGATGTTGCTGCCAACTACAAGGATTGTAGTGCTCTTGGTGTGTGTTCTAGTTTAACTATTCTTCCAAATGCACAATTCAATATTTTCGTTACACAAAATTCCATCACTCTATCAATGACATATTCTCAATCAGGTGAGGAAACAAATAAGGCGTATACTGTATAATTGAAAGCATGGTGGAATGTTGGGTTAAGAAAAAATTGAAATGTGAATTTAGATGTAGTTGCAAATTTTAACAATGTAAAAAGCCCAGTACCAGCAGAGATAAAGGTTTGAAACCACTCAACTGATATTCATCATTTAAAATGTGTACCATAAATGTTGTGTACCATATGTCAAGTGACCCATAAAATGAACGGAATGCTAACGTAAGATGATAGCCAGGTAGCATCCGAATTCTCCCAGGGCTGCGTCAACTACCGGGTCCAAGCCTTCCCCCTTGTCACCAATCGCCAATCCAACAGACTTAGCACTTATTATTGTACAAAGTCTCACAGCTGGCAGGTAGAAATTACACCAACTACCTTACAATGCACTGCAAAAACACACCTCCAAAAAAAACAAGAAAATAAAACAAGCACTTAAATTAAGAATATGCTTAAAGTAAAGTAAACTAAATCATCTGCCAGTGCACTGAGATAATTTGACTTAAAGAAAAAATATTTTAAATGATAAATACAATAAGTACTCTGGTACTGATTTGTGATTTTTGCAATGTGATTGGAAATATTGTTGGTCTAGAAAATGTATTCAGATTTAGCATATAAATGATGCATTCCCCTCAAATCATGACACACTACGATCCTGTACTTTTTGTATTATTTTACCTTTTACTTAACCAAGAGGTCACGTTGAGAACAATATCTCAATTTAAAAAGGCGCCTTGGCCAAGATAATGTGCCAAGGTGCAAATACATAAAGTTACACATGAGTTACACAACAATAAAATAAAGAATAAAAAATAAAAACAGAAATACAGGGTGCGGCGTAGGTGAAAGTACATAAACCGCTTTTAATAATAAGTAGTATCGTATCGGCAATACTGGCCCCGTAATCACTTGGTATCGGATCAAACACAAATTTCGAAGTATCGCCCACCTCTACTACCGGCCCATCAAAAACACCTCTGCCACAGAGACATCAGCCAATTAGACAGAACGGTGAGCAGACAGCTTGGCAGTAATTGGCCCAGGCATGTGGGTGGCTCCGCCCACTCTCCCCCATCCCCTAACAACAGCAACACTCACATGTAGACCTTTTAAAATCGCTCTCTCTCACCAGACCAACCGCTCTTGTTCGCTCTCCTTCCTTCCTGTTGTGACTCTCCTCCTCTAGGGTCTGTTCAGGGTCAACCCTTTTCACGCACGATTCTGTCGCTGGGCCTGTGGAGAAGCTGCCGTCACTCACCCACTCCCCCTAGCTTTCTCATGGCTGCAACACTCAGGAAGACACTGAACAGAACCCCCTACACCCAGCGGTTTTGTAATCACACACACACACACACACACAGGGCCCCTTGCCTGTAGGCTGTGAAGCAGTGGGAGGTCAAGCTGGTTGCTGGCGGAAGGAAACTAAACAGAAACAGGCAGAGTAGAAGCTTAAGGTTCGGGCAGCCACAGAACTCCAGGGTGGAACCAGGACTCTGCTCTGACCTACATTCAACCGTCACTACGGGAAGTGAACTGGGAATAAGCGGCAGGCCAGTCTGTTCCCTTATGAATGTCGAGTTCCAAAGCAGACCAGGTGAAGTCCTGTTTCATTTGGTGGGGAGGGTAATAGATTGAGGTGTGTTAGAAGGCAATAGGGCTGTCAATGTGGAAATCTTTGCCTTGGACTCTCAGTCTGTCCGTCCCTCCATACCATCGTTGTATTCCCTTGTTCCTCTAGCAGGGAAGGAGGGGGCAGAGCTGCACTGCAACAAAGAGAGCCCTCCTTCCGTTCAGCACAGAGGGGTGTTAACAGCATCCAATCTAACACAACTCAGCCATCTTAAAAAGCTGCTCCGCTTCATACAGCTGTGTGTACGCTTGTTTTCTGACAGACACATGGAACTGCCTGAGTTTGAAAACTATGTAAACACACAGAGGACACAAAATGTAGACTGTTGTAATTTGTTGCGGAGAGTCAGAATTTCTTTGGTGAAAAAAAAGAAAATAACATTTTCCAATTGAAAACCATGTCATTTTAACGTCTAATTAACAGTGGAATACATTTCTAATGAGACCATGGCCGTAACCAGGATTTAACAAATACCGAGGTCAAAAATACCCCCCCCCCCAAAAAAAAAGACATTTTAAAAGACAACATATTTATTTTCAATAACAACGTTTGTGTTAATTCAACAATAGGTTATGTTTGGGCCATGCTTAATAAAAGGATAATATTCATCACTTCACAACACCTTAATTATCCATATAATATTTAGCTTAATTGTCAGTGCAGATTAGCTAGCTGCTGCAACTCCCC
>JACXGM010002262.1:0-48038 GCA_016801145.1 Umbra pygmaea
AACTCCCACTTTCCCCATGACCCTCCCACGAACGCATATTAAAAGCGCAACTTGTCTGTGGTCGCTAATGTGGCAGGCAATCTGCGATTTTACCCAAGTGCGCCTGGTTTGTAAATAGCACGCATCGGTTACGTCCGTCTTTGCGACCAATTAGCGCCTGGAAACAGTCGCAAACAGCTTGATAAATCTAGCCCATAATATGAACAATTTCACACTCATAGCTTATCCAGAGCTTCAGCAGTTTATTCATAGATGCAGTATTGCCCGTCAGGAGCTCGATATCTGTCTGATGTCCTGAACAGGCAGGCAAACGAAGACGATAGCCTTTCCCCAGTTTTTCACCTTTCAGGACCAATTCCACAAAGTGTGCTTACTGTTTTGTAGCTAAATACAAATACATTCACAATAGCTGTAAGCACAAAGTTTGCAATGTAAGCAATTTGCAACTACAGTAGGCTAGCATAGATGTAAATATATACAGGTCCTTTTCAAGAAATTAGCATATTGTGATAAAGTTCAGCAGATTCAGGAATTTTGGGTTTTCATGAGCTGTATGCCAAAATCATCAGTATTAAAACAATAAATGACCTGAAATATTTCAGTTGGTGTGCAATGAATCTAAAATATATGAAAGTTTAATTTTTATCATTACATTATGGACAATGTTAGCAATGCAAGCTAATTGCACCTACAATAGGCTAGCATAGATGTAAATATAACAACGAGAGCTCAGATGACTGAAATGAAAAACAAACAAAATACTGACTTCATACTAAGGTGACTGTTTGTCCCTGCAGGCTTTGGCTGGCATTTTCAATTCACCTTGGGGATCCTCAAATAGGTTTCCAGGACACCCCTGTCCATGTGTGGATCAAAGCTAGGGTGCTCTGTTACACATGCTGGGGTGCTGTTTCCTCAGCAGATTCAGTGATTTCTTGAAGGAGAAAATGGCATCGCTGAAATTAGCTACAGCAATAGGACTCTATCTGTGTCCATAAGCGCAAAGCGAGAGCACTGACACCACCAGTCCGCCCTAGCTCGTGTCTGCCCAGGCTCTTGCTCCTTAGCGTCAGTCAGGTCTCGCTCCTCTGCTGCAGTAGCTACTAGGTACAGGTAGCGACGAGCATCGGATTCACGCACCAGATCTTCAAAATCCCCTTCAGCCATATCATCTTCAAAACTACATTCCACCATAGCCTGCTGATGTATGAATTAGTTACTCAGCGTTCTGAACACAACAATAGCCAATTAGCTTCGCGTCAAGATGGCTGACACTATTTTAAATTCTGGGAGTGAGCTCCCACCCCCTATGGGAGGGTTGAAAACATGTGGAAGTAGCTCCTCCTGCTGGCTGTAGCCTCAGGGCAAAAAATCTTTAGATGACGCAAAATGATGATTTTTGCATCATCTGAGACTTTTTCACCATACAACCAATGCAGAGACTTCACATCTCAGGGGGATATGAGGGAGGGAAGCCTGTTTCTTCAAAAATACTACCAGGTTTGTATCAGTACAAACCTGGTAGTATCAGTACAAACCTGGTACTAATCGAATGTGCCCAGTTTTAGTGCAAACTGATAATTACCTTATACCCCTAGTTGTGTGGGCATGGATGAAGTAAAACATTAATCACTATTATATACCATTAACAAGGCTCAAAATAGCACCACACTTCCAGCATAATGAGGGTCCCTACATGCAAACCCATGCAAACCGAAACATTGAGAACTTTGTAAGTGTACAGACAGTTTATTAGAAATATAGTTTAAAAGACATTACCGATCGTGTATACAGCCAGGCGCCTTCTGCGGAAAACAGACTCAACGAGTCAAACCACAAACGCTGTGCTATGTGAGCTGAACTGTGACTTGGAATCTTCCATGGCAAGAGGTTTTGCTGTCATTCATGCAGATCATTGAGAAAGACTTACAACTAGCGATGTGAACTAAAATCAAACACAATTTGCTTACAATTCATCATATCATCCCCCACACAGCTCTTACTAGGGTGGCCCTACAAATAGTACCACAAAATGCTCTCCAATATTCCCTCTTTGCTCCTCCTAACCACCACTTGTGCCTGTTTATAAAGTATCAGGTGCTGGTAATTATGAGACTTCTTCAACACCCTGAACAACCTGTTCTGAGTCTTAACAGCATCTCCACATTTGCCAGTCCACCAAGGAACGGCTGGTCGCCGTCGTCTCCCCGATGCAATAGGAATCACTAGTCTTGCAGCTCCAATAATTGCATCCCTCACACCCTCATTAACAGTGTCAACATCCTCACTCATATTTATACCACTCAGCCTCTGCTCACTCAATGTCCTAAACAGAATCCAATCCACTTTCCCAAACAACCATACAACCATTTCCTCACCCCAAATCCTGGAACCTCACCTACCCTAATCCCCACCTTACACACAAAGTGATCACTTCCTACCGTGGACTCCTTTCACACATCCCAACTACACCTTCCTGCCAAAGAGTTAGATACCAGAGTCAGATCTATAGCACCTTCATTTCCCGTTACGGAACTATATCTAGTACCCCTACCATCATTCAAACACACCAAGTCCTTCTCCTCCAGTAGGGCCTCAACCACCTTCCCATTCACATCCAACCTCAACCCACCCCCCCATAAAGGACTGTGCGCATTAAAATCCCCACACCACACCACGCTCCCACTCTCCTGGCCTTCTACTCCCTCTAAATCCTGTAAGGCCAATCTCTTACATGGATTATAGAAGTTCACAATCACCAGTGTCTTCCTACCTAACCAGACTTCCACCACCGCGTATTCCTGCACAACACCCTTTCCCACACACCAAAAAAGAATCCTGTTTAAAAAAAGTTGCACATCCCCCCCTCCCGTAGCCCTGTCCCTATGAATTGACTCATACCCAGAAATCACAAAATCTAATCTAGGCATCAGCCATGTCTCCTGTATACACACTACATCCGGTGAAATTGGTAGGTCCACTATAAATTTCTTTAGTTCTTGCCCATTTGCCATCAGACTTCTCGCATTCCATTGAAGGATTACAACCATACTGCCCATTAACCCAGACATGACTCCTGACTGGACTGGTCCTCACAAAGGTTGAAGTCCTGAAGAACACTTTCCCAAGTCAGGTCTGAAACCCCAAAATACCTACCTGCCATCTTCACTACAATCTTTCTCTTCTCAGTCTTAGAATTCACTCCCCAAGTACAATTTATAGCTGCAGTTACAAAAGTAACAACTTTCCTCAGATCCCTCATTCGCACGTCCTCCTCCAGTTGCCGATCTCCCTCCCAGACTCCACTGTCACTACTCACCTATCACTATCCTCACTTCTATTCACCGCAGAGACCTTCTGACGGTCCCCTTGTCCCTCTGCATTAACTACCTTAACTGCGTCTGCATAAGATAGGTCTCGCTCCACCCTCACCTGCTGCACGGCCAGCTGTTTCTTCACTGCTGAACATCCCCCCTCAGCCACACTATGAGAGCCTCCACAGTTACAACACTTTAAAGGCACTCCTTCACCACACTCCCCATATGCATGGTCACCCCCACATTTAGCACACCTCCTAGTGCACCTACAAACATTTGTTACATGTCCAAACCTCTGACACATAAAACATCTCAAAGGTTTACGCACATAAGCCCTCACAAAATATCTCAGATACCCTAACATGACCCTTTCAGGCAAGACCACATCCTTAAAGCATAACAAAACTAATAGACTTACCATCGTCACCCCATCACGTACCATCTGGAGTCGCTTGGCTTCTATCAGGCTCCCTCGCGTCAGATGATTCTCTATATCAGCAATACTAACTGATTCAGGCACCCCCATAATCACACCCTTCGTCCACTGCTGCCCTCTGCCATCTGGTCTACTACTTTCCTCCAGTTTAGTACATACTTGGTTAAGTTTCAGAGCTTTATCACATTGATTCACATCTAAACACGTCACCACCAAACTACCATCTTCAAGTACTTTAGCACACAGAACTTCACCTATTTTATTCTTCAGTAGTCAATGCCATAGGATTAAGCGAACAAACTCCATTCATATCCTTAAACTTGAAAAAAACCTTGAATTTACCTTCTCTGTCTACAACACTACAAACCGAACTACCAACACCACCACTCCCACCCGACGAGACCAGTAAAGAAACTTTACGTTTCTTAGTCCCTTTACCTCGCTTCTTTTTCCTAACACTGTAAAACTCCATTCCACCCTCTTCCTCACCTGAGTCTCTAGCCCGCTGATCCATCTCCGCTCCAGTCACTACAGCAAACAATGTTAACCGGACTTATATCAGATTATCTTGTCCGCTTCCCAAGAATTCAATTTCGCTACTAGTTGTTAGCAAGTATCTTCCGGGAACGGACAGTTTGCATGTGCCGCCGAGACAATGCTGTTCAGCTGTTGGATTGCTAGAACAGTCGTCCTTCACAATTGTCAAGAAAGCTGCGTCCTGAGTGTGAAATCTTGATCTCAACGTGACAACTTCCAACCATAGACTGTATATAGTACGTTTCTAACCGTATACTGTCATTCGACTCGGTACCAATGTGTTATTAACCCCAAGGTTCATTTTGCACCGGAGTTGTCCTTTAAGCTAAGCAGGGTCGGGCCTGGTTAGTCCCTGAATGGGAGACCAATGCTGCTGGAAGTGGTGTTGAAGGGCCAGTAGGGGGCACTCTTCCCTCTGGTCTAAAGGTAATTCTTAATGCCCCAGAGCAGTGATGGGGGACATCTACTCTGTGTAGGGTGCTCTCTTTGGGATGGGACGTTAAACGGGTGTCCTGACACTCTGTGGTCACTAAAGATCCCATGGCACTATTTGTAAGATTAGGGGTGTTAACCCCGGTGTCATTGCCAAATTCCAAACCAGGCCTCATTTCAATCATGGCTGCCTAATAATCCCCCACATTCCTACTTAGCATATACGACTACTCACCTCTCCACCTGATGTGTCTACTCACCTCTCCATCCGATAGCTGATGTGTGGTGTGCGTTCTGGCACAAAATGGCTGTTGTGCATCACCGAAGTGAATGGGATTCTGTGTATGGAGGTAAGTGCTACACATTGGTTGTGGATGAGGTAGGCTTCCCCCATTAGCCTACTATCTAAAGCGCTTTGGGATATTGAAAAGCACTTTATAAATACAATGAATTATTATTATTATTATTATGACATAGGACTACCACTTTTCTTATAGCTATTTTTAGTTCTGACATTGCATTCTTGGTATGGACTTTATTAGGCTTTAAAATTTAAACTTTTACAGTCTTAAAAAAGGAATTGCATGTTTTTGTATTAGGATATCACTTTGAAATTACATTTTTATAAAAAAACTACTGAAATCACAGGATAAATTATACGGTATTACTAATTATATAGATTACTACCTCATATGATGTTAAAACATCATGATATTTGTAACAACTGGTTTAAGACATGTCCACACATGACCAGACAACATATCCGAGAATACATATCCCACAATCCTTTTATGCTGCTGGCAGGAAAAACGTCACAACGCATTTGACGCTCAAGCCTTCAGCTGGTGAGACTTTCCTAAAAAGTGCAACGTTAGGTTTGTTATCCAGTTACGTTCGCCGGTATTGATAAGTGTGCATTCGATTTTAAACTTTTTAACAAGAAGCACTGCAACACGGAGACGAAATAACGGAGCTTGCATGAAGATTGAAAGAGTATTGAATCGTTGTTGCACGACAAGCCACCGCAGCTTCTGACCGGGGTAGATGAAGGGAGGGAGGGAGTAAAAGAGGCAAAAGTCTTTGTGCTTCCCCTCCCCCTCATCGAAGCAAAGGGGGAAATGTCTCTTCCTAAAGCAGGTAAGAATGCTCTCACGTTTAATAGTGTTAATCGTGCAACCTGACTACATTTCCAAGTAAATGCATTACTGGAAGTTGGGGTAATGTATATAGTTATTGCATGATTTAAGTTATTAAAATATCGGTTGTGTTTCCTGCTTACTACTAGCCAGGATCTGCCTTATGCAAAGTTGATAGCTAGCTAGCTAGCTAGCTTGCTAACTTCATGCGAGGTACTGGTAGCTGTAGTGGCAAGTTGTCCAATGCATTTATTTATCCATAACCAGTGGACAATCTATATCATAGTTCTATGGGTAAGTATTCGTGGTTGGTGGTTTCCAGAGTTCTTTTTAATTCAAATATTATTTTGAAACGACAGGTTGGCTACAGTACAGTAGCTGGGTTACTTGGGCTGCAAGTTGCAGTGTTGCCAGCTAGCCTGCTACAACGTTTACCTCCACTACAGTAAACGACAAGTGCGTAGCCAGCTAGCCTCGCCGGTATCGATGTCGCAAACTACCTTGTTAGCTTTGTCTCTTTTATTTTAAGTTATTTTAATGGAAGCTAACATAACATGAATTCATTGTCACGTCTGCCTCGGGACTTTTTCGTTTGATGGGAAAACATGAGTCATGTATTTCCTCCGATCCTTGTTCTAATATTAGCGCGCGCGTGTTCATCGTCTCTTAAGCATTCATGGCATGCAGTCGTTTTTCATACATGTCTTCATATTTGTCTTTTCCCAACCAATGGCAGTGAATGCTTGGCCGCTCAGAGTTCATCCTTTAGTGTTATTTGCCGTGTAGATGGATTGCAACGGCCAATTATGTTGAATAAAAAACTAGTAGAAAATAGAGGTCCTGCTGCTAGGTCACGCAGTCATTACATGTTGATGAGGATGTGAATTCACATTTAAAGTTCTTGAATTTTAGGCTACATTTTTTTTCTTCAAACTCTGTATTGGACATCCTTAGCCGAAATATGTTCAGGGTACTCAATTCCACCTCTCCTCCATTTGTCAAAGTTGAGTTGAGGAACCGTTAGTGTGGGCGGACTGCTATTTCGAACTCACGGTCACGTTGAATTTTTATTAAGGATCGATTTCCACAAATGTATTTAAAATCAATGATTAGTCAGCGTTTGTAACCAAGTATGAATATGCAACAATATATCTACCACTAATGACTGGGAAAATTTAAAATCGAATGCCACTACAATTGATTACTCAATTGATCTCGTTTGGTATGATGATACAATTATACATTTCCACTCACAATGATACATTTCCACTCACAGCATAAGTACAGTGTACCAGAAACTCTAATGTGAATTGATATTGTTGCAAACTCATTAACAATTTATTTTCAACAATGAACAATTAATTCTTATGTCAGACATTTAATCAATAAAATAAAGGGGCTGGTTTATGGGCAGAAAACCACGGCTAAGGGCTGCATAATTCAACACAGCCTGGATACATCCCTTCAGTGTTGCAGAATCTTTAACTAATGCAACTAGAACACTAAAGAGTCGTTATCATACCTATGGTATACAGAGTCATAAATAAACTTTCAGCCAATCAGCGTTGTGGGCTTGATCCTCAGTTAAACATGACTCGTATGCCAATCGGCATACAAAACCCAAACTACGAGAGTGTGTGTTTGTACCATGGGTAGGAGAGCATATTGTTTAAGGGACATGCACCCACCATTGTATGTTGTGCAGCAGTTATCCCTAGCAACCCCTCTAGCCTACCTGAATACATGTTTTGACTTGTCCTTTCTGTGACTTCTGCTGTCTCTTTGTTGACAGACTGTACAGTCTGCCAGTGCATAGCTGCTACACTGGTTTGTTATGCTGATGTTCATAGTACTGTGTTTGCTTTTAGTAAAAGTGTAGGATGAACCCTGGCTTGTCTTATTGTGTAAATACTTCACTTGACCACTGTAGCCATTTTCACTTTGCCAAAGGTGTTGTGTGGAGTAGGCGGAACTGCTTTGCAATGCTTTTCTGTTCAAGTAGGTGTTGCTTATGACATTTTAGAGTCATATGTCGCTCTGAACATGAAACATTAGCTGCAATCTAAGAGATTTGACATGTGAATAACCATAGGAGAATGTCACATGAATTTTATAAACGGTTATTTCTCTCGCATTTGTCAACCTAAATTAGTTTTCCATTCTGACCTAATTAGCAAGCCATGTTTTCCCAAAGAAATGCCACTCATTGGAAGGTTTTGTGTGTCACAATGTTCTCTGCTATATCCAGAGATTAGAGTGCATAAAGTTTTCTGAGATGCTGAAACCACCATGTCTGGCATCAACTCATAGTTTGCTTTATGTATTGAGTTGCAGCCTCACGGTTTGCTGTTGGCTGGTTGTGTGAATGAACAGGTGTACCTAATGAAGTGGCCACTAAGTGTATAGAAATATTCTATTTTTTTACTTGTTTTTATTCATGTGCATCCTTAAGTGTCATTTTACACAGAATAAAAATGTGAATACTAGCCATACCTAAATGTACAAAATATTGTGCTCTGCAAATATAATTAGTAGAATATTGCGTATGTGGCTACTGATGTTAACTAGCAATTACCTAGGGATTACCAATGATAACTAGCTACTATCCTACCGTTCTTTCTATACAGTGGGCTCCAATATTACTGGCACCCCTGACTGGCAATGCACAAACAATACTTTAAAAAATATAGACAATACAATTATAGTGAAACTCAAAGTACCAACACCCTTACAGATTATTGTAAATAACATCTACCAAAATTCAACTAGGATTTATATTTCACTTATTTAATTGAATCTAAGTCTTAAGGAACTATAGTGAGACATTACATCCGTTCCTGTTTAGGGATGGGACGATTACCGGTTTTACGGTAAACCACAATAAAATGTCCATACGGTTAGTAATACCGTTGAAAATTAAATTTTCATCAAACAGTCTTTGATTAGTGATTTTGAAAACTCATGGTAAATCCTGTCCAGTCAGAATCAGTCTGAAGCAGGTGCGTGCATGCAACATTGTTTTTTGCACGAGAAGTCAAAGCGGAAGGCCGTGACAGCGCTCGGGAAATTTTTCAGCCATCAAAGAGGACAAAATCTGAGATGTGGTCATATTTTGGCTATTACAAGAGTCCTGAGGGCAATTTAATCGAGGATGGGCGCCCTGTCTGCAGAGGAATGTCGCTGCAAAAGGGGGAAACACGTCAAATCTGTCATCTTTGTGACAACCAGCCACTGTTATAGGTACAGCGAATGCATAAACATTTACTTCAATACCAAAACTAACTTGGGCAAATAATTAGACAGACAATATTGATTCGAGATTAAATATATTAAATTATCTCACTTGTAATTAACGCAAAGTATCCGGATGATAAGTTTAACAGCAAGATTTGAGCCAAGACGAACAAACATGTTCAAAATAAGGGTGGCATTTAAGGGGTAATGTATTGTATTAATTCATAGTAAACTTATTACACATTTTTATATTTACCACAGAAATATAAAATATTGAATGTGATTAGTGTCCACAGACCCTTAAAGTGTTAAATAGCCTTAATATCGTTTTCCAGAATTCACAGTCTGAAACTAAGTTAGTCTTCAATCTAATTTTCTAAGGTCTTAAACAATTGCGGCAGTCATGCTATTTTTGTTCCATTGTATTTTGTCGAAAGAAGCCATAAACGCTTTCCCTGTGCAACATTTTAGTTAGCAACAGCTGCTAGATTACAGTAATAGCAGGTGATTGCGGGAACTACATGAGTTCACAGCAACACACTACTTTGTTCGTTAGTTAGCTTAGTTTGAGTCTTGTTTATATTTAATTAACTTAGCTAATATATACCTATTTTATTTGTGTCCTTACAGTTTTGTTTACTGAAACGTATTACTTGTGAACAGTATTAGATTGCGCATTTTTCAGTAGCCTACCTCAAAGCAACGATAACAACCCACACTTATTGAGCAGTTAATCTCCACGTTCTCGTTCTGTTTCATTAGCGCAAGTGTAGTGGGGCCATGTATTACTTTGGAAAATTTCTTTCTACCGACTCAAGAGCCAGGCATCGTGAAGTTACTTTTATTCAGTACTTTATTTGAACTGCTGGTCGCGATTGTACAGCAGACTTGAGCACAGTCTATCGTGTGCATAGAAAAATGCTGCAGGCAAAATAGAACATAAGATACGTTTAGACGTGTTAATTTATTTCATATAATGAATATAAATAACATATCAAACGATATGTGTGCTGGTCTTACTCAACAAAAACAGACAATGCATTCCAACGCAAGCGACTCGCAGTACACATCTGTTGCTCACGACATCCGAAAAAAATGTTCACTAACACACGGTCAACTCTATTCCTTCATCTAAGAGATTCAAAACAGCAGGCAATGGGAACCATCCACAGAGATAGTCACAGTATACTGGCACAGTATTCAAGCCACTATGTAGGCCTAAGTTAATGCCAATAAGGCAAAAAATATTCCTGCCAGCAACTAGAAGTCTACCAAGTATCAGGAATAGGACTATTTTTTATAGTATATATAGTTTATTGATGATACTCTGTTTGCCATCACAATAAATCAATGAATGTAATGTATGTGTTACATGAATATGCCATTACACAGTCAAATTCAGAGCATAGGTGAAAAATCATCATGTTAACTAGTCCTTTCATTTACTTCAGCAGATGTTAAAGCTATTGCCTAATTCTAACAAGATTGTCAGTCATCAATTCATGGGGAATTCATAACGATATCAGATCGGATAGTAGGCTTTAGTACTAAATGGTAGACTATAGTAAAATAAAAAGTGCTTAGCTGCTAATTGTATTTGTTGTTTATTGATTTCCAAGTATAAAACTTGTTGAAATGTTTTCAGCGTGTGTGTATCAGTTTTTTTTACATTTCTATCTCAGTTTAACAAAACCGTGATAATATTGATAATCGTGATAACTTTGGTCACTATAATCGTGATATGAAATTTTCATACCGTCCCATCCCTATTCCTGTTCCACTAGGGTATAAAAATCAGGTAACATGCCTGCATTATCCCTTTATCATCCAACACCTTGAATAAAACAATAGAACTGGCAGTTAGTGACTTGTAGTCGTAGACCTTCATAAATCTGCTAATGGCTACAAGACGATCCACAAACAATTGAATATACCACTGAGCACTGTCAGGGAAATTATAAAAAAATTATAAAGCTATGGACCAGTTGAAAACCTCACCGGTAGAGGATGCAACTTGCCCCGCAGGATAGGGAGGAAGATGGTGAGATACAGCTTCAGCATATTTGGTGTTGAATCAGATGCATAGGAGAGGCACCTCATATCCACGGTGAAATATGGTGGTGGGCAATTAAGTTTTGGGTCTGTTTTTAATTAGAGGTCCAGGGGCACTGGTCAAGATTGATGGCATTATGAAATTCACTGAGGACTGGCAATTTTGGTTAACAATCTGGGTGCCTATGCCAGAAGGCTGTGAATTGGCCGTAGGTAGACTTTCAAGTCAATGACCCAAATCATAAGTCAAGTTCTACACAGAAATGCTTCTGTGACAACAAAACCAATGTTAGACCAAGGACAGCTCAGTCTCTGGACCTCAATACAATCAAAAACCTGTGAACTGAGTTGAAGAAGACAGTTGATGAGCGCAAACCCAGGAATGTGAAGGATCTGCATAGAGGAATGGTCCAAAATCCCTACAAATGTCTTCCTTATCCTTGTAGAACATTACGAGAAGAGACTCCATGCTGTTTTCCTTGACAAGTGGTTGCTGAATAAGGAGTGCTAATAATTGAGACCTTGATTTGGGTGAAATTTCTCTTATGTTCAATAATTGTATGATTTTTGTTTGTTCCATTGCAACTTTAATGAAGTACAGTGTTTCTCGTGTTGGTATTTTGAGTGTATCTCTATTGTTTGTTTTTAAAATATTGTTTACATTGCCAGTGATTTTGGAGCCAAATATAACTAGCATGGCTTATATAAAACAAATGTGTAACCTTGACCTGCCTTAAATATATTACATTGGCATTCCCATCTGAGAGGTGATGCATTTTCTCAATACACATGCTTTTTAAGTCAGGTCAGGAAAGTTTAGTGTTGCATATTTCGGGACTCAACAAATTAGATTTTCTATATTTTTTTCAAGGAATGTGTGAACCACTGTTAATGGATTGGTTGCGCTTTAGGTGGTTGCAAACTTCAGGAGTCAAAGCTGAAATAATTGGAGCTCATCAAGTAGATGGTGTTTTCTGACTGAGCTTTATTTTTTAACGTCCTTCAATAATAGTTACGTTTCTCAGCACAATGCCTTTCTTGCACATATCATCTGAATGTCCCTTTTAAAATTGTGTTTATTTTTGCTTTGTGTCTGAATCCAGCTGCCCATACAGAAGGAACACCTATTATTTGGTACATTCATCATGTAGACATGTTTCCACATGGATCAGCAGCTAAGATTAGTGGTTGGGGCAGAACCCAATAGGTCACTGGTTCGAAGCCCTGAATCAATGTAGTGAAACACCCTGGTGCCTGTATGCAAGGTGCTTACCCATAATCGCTTCTGGATAAGGGCTAAATTACTAGTGTCAAATCCCTGTTTGCCATAGAGGTGGTGACTCCGCCCATCTATTCCTTTCGTCCTATGAGGTTTTCAAGAATTGAAAGACCATATACCGTAGCGTGGATCCAAGAGCACCTGTCTGACTGAAAGTCAGCTGGGTGGGGTTATTTTCCTGCAAGGTACTGAGTCATTGTTCATGTGATCTACAAACCACTGACAGCTATGGCTGTAACTGCATTAGTCAACGTCAATTATTTAACTTTACCACCTGATCTCCAGACCATTGGTGCTCAAGTCTGAGGTGTACACTAACTGAACTTGTATGTTGTGCAGCTTATGTTGTGTTTAAGAGTTGGACTGGACATGTATGGCAGGGGTTGATAAATCTTAATCACTGACAGCTGCTTAGGACAGATGTATCTGGTCGGGAATTGCTCACTAACATGGTCATAGGCAACAGTGAGGCCCCGAGCACACCGCGCAACGGTCACCTCATTAGGCATCAGACACTTCAGCTGCTGTTTGGTAATTGACTCACCCTGCATTTTGTGACTCCACAAACTAGCATGCAGTTCTGGAAAACTGTACACATTTAGTCTTTCTTAGTTATTCCAGAGCATGCATGCCTCCCGGCAATGGGGGTTCGAGCCCCGGCTCGGGCGACTGTGCCCTTCATCTCTGTCTCCCCCTAGCTGTCTCCCTGGCTTTTGCTTCCAGGAGTCCTGTCAATGGAGAAACATTATGCATGTCAAATAGCTGCTCAATGTTATAATAGCTTAGTTGTAAGTTCAGTCACCAAGCTAATTAATTAATGGATTCTGAGAAGGAAGACTTCTAGTCAGGAATGTGAAACAAGCTCTTCCCCCACTTTCATTTTCCCAACTACAATGTGTTCTGTTCAGTAATTGGATTATACCGAATCTTGTCAGAAAAAATATGAAAAAGAACCCAGTTTTATTTTTCACTATGCTGTCGACATGAAGAGAACATTGATTGTAAATCAAGACTTTGTTATCGATGTCAATTACTAAGTATTAACCGTTTTTATAGCCTACAATTCTGCCAATGTCATTTGATTTGAAAAAGGCGTTTGCAGACATTTGCATGTCCCAGTGGGATAGTAGTTCCCAGGGAACCAACGCCATGTTGAGGTACTTCTCAAACATCCTTCAGTGTTGGCAGGTCTGAGCATGCGAATGGGGACCCGGAGCACCAAGCTGCCTGATTGACGTTTAGCTCCTTCGGGTCCTAATCCAGGTACATATTTGGCTGTGTTGACAAAGAGTTTTTGAGTGATTGGCAGCCTGGTTAAAACCTTCACAGAAATGTGTTCACTGCAGTCTCATGCCTGACATGCTTAGGGTTGTTTGATGATTAATAGTTCCTTTGCTGATATGCACAATGACATAGGCCTTGTTGTTTCTTGTAAAATATATTGGTATATTCTGCTGAAAAATAGTGCCAACTGACAGCCATTCCTGTCATGCAGGGGGTATCTAGGCATAGGCAACATAGGCGGTCGCCTAGGGCGCCATCTGCTTGGGGGCTCTGATAGGGCGCCCCCTCTCCCCCTCCCCACCCTTAAAAAAAAATATATAATTTGTATGGGGGCAATCAATCTTTATTTATTTTATTATTAAAAAATAAAACTCCTTATTTGTCATGATATTGACGACTCAAGAGACAGTGTTTGCACAGGACAGGTGTGAATTCTGGGTGAGTGATGTCTGTGTCGAACGCCTATTGAACGTTCATTGTTGAAAACTTTTGGCTGCGGTTCTGTAAGGAGGCTACTATGAAATTATCAAAGCCATCGGAGGCACAGTTTAGAAAGAAGTGGAAAGATAAGGAAGAAAGGAGACAGAAGTATAGTGGTATGTTTCTTATGCACATTTTGAAAAGTATCTGTCTACAATACATCACAATCCGCACTATTTGTCCAAATTAAAATCCTTCTAAAACCCAAAAAAATATTTTAAGCAAAGCAGTCCAAAGACCACCATGAACGGTTATAAATATGGGCATATTTGTCTAGAACACGTTCATCCGTCTATATCGTGATGACGAGGAACTTTTTAACCGGGAAAGAAACGTAGTCCCTTGCAGTTCGCGTAATTAATCACCATCTCCTGTCCAAGACGGATATTTAAGAGGAGATGGAAAACCGGCTCACCATTGATTCACATGATACATTGGTTTCATTAAATATGCATTGTCAATATAGATGAACACATACATTTGTTTAATACATATTCGTTGTCAGTCGCGGGCGGTGGTGTGACGTTTGGGTATGCACTGGCCAGCAACACTATAAATGCCTTCAAAGGTCCGGTATAAGGAGAAATCCTCAAAATCAAAGCCCATCACACGCGATTATCTCATGAACCCTACATGGTAACAACTATTGTCTGGTATCGTTGGAAAGAGGAGATTTGGCTGCAAATAATAAGTGGTAGATTGTCTACATGGGCTCATTAGAACCGGAGATATCGCGCATCAAGGTTGTAGACTTTTTTTTTCCTCACTATTTTTCTATACGTTTGTTAAAATCCAGCTATATACATCCCTTCCAGAAATTCTTGGTCTTGTGCAGGGTGATGTCCTACATCATTGCAGAGTTGTTAGTTTGTCATTTTCATTTGCTAATTCCAGTCTTTAATGTTTTTAGTAAAACAAAGACAGTCTAAAAACACGCGATTAACCTGCTAACGCACTTGTATTTATTTTGTGTTTATAGTAGTAAAAATAGTTATTTTCCCTGCCTATTTTTTTGGGGGGTGGGGGGGTGCCATTTTGAGATCTCGCCTAGGGTGCCAGGTTAGCCAGAAACGCCCCTGCTGTCATGCATTTTAAATGATACTCTTTGACATATTTATTTTTATGGTGCCTACCATACTCTAGCTTGGACAGTTGTTGTATGTATTTATGTTTTCTAGGTCATTTTAGGAAGGTTCTGTTTTTAGCTGCACAGAGGTAATATCCATCTATTTCTGCTGGTCTGGGTGCCTGCGACCATGGCACGTCAGTGACTCTCCTCCCACTGTACTCTGCTAAGCTGGACATCTGCAGATACCAGTCTAAACTGGACTGGTTTTTATCTGGTTACGTAGGTTATACCTTTACATAATCCAGCAGAGTTCAGGCTCTTTGCCAACGCATTGCACACGCCCATGCTAAGTGCTTCCCTTGAAACGTTAGAACACCACAATGCACCTGTCAGTTTGATACTATGCAGCCTTACCTGCAGTCGTTTATGGGACAGAGACCAACCAAACCTTCCATTTCAACAGGAAGAGGGCATTCTTGTAAATGTTTGTGATACTATGACTAAGCCAGTTTCTTCACGTTGTGGAGGTGCTTTCATTTCTTTCATGCTCCTCAAAGGAGTCCAATGTAAGTAGGGTGGGAAGATTCCAGGAGCTTTCTATTGAAATCCTTTGGTTAGTAGAAATGGTGTGTTTTTAGAGGATTCACCATGAGTTGCATGTCATCTCAGAATGATTGGTATCCTTATGGGAGTTAATAGAAGGTTCCTGGAATTTGGCCACCCTTGGGGGAACATTGTGTTTATCCAAGACCAGTACAGAAAACACTGGTGCCAGAATTCACCTCTCGTGTCTCATGGCTCACTCTCATCACTTTTTTTTTCTGTTTTACTTCTTCCTAGATAGTGGCGATGCAGGGCAGCCCCTTGTGATTGTTTTTTGTGGCCAGCGTGGGCCTGCTGCTCATTCCAGGTTCGCCCAGCCTCAGGAGCTCACAAAGGCCACTTTACTATTCTCCTGATTGTGCTTGTGACTCGCACTGCTAACAGGTTGACAAACCCTGACGGAGAGTGAATGAGGTCATCACTTCCTTTTTATTTTTTTATTATCTTTTGCCTGTCCCTGGTTAGATAACATGCAGCTGTGCAGTACCTAACACCTGTTACGTGGAGTCCACGTCCCCCTCACCGGGACACCGTACTGAAACACCAAACCAAGCATTCTGAGAACACACTTTAATCATCAGTGCTTTCTCTGATCTAGGTTTTTCAGTGTGACAAATGATCGAAAGTTGTAATGATGAGACTTTCAAAATGAACTAACCTCTTCTGCCTCTCCATTTTCTCCCAGGGAAGAAGAAGAACCCAGGCCTCAGGCTCGCCAAAGAGGTCTTTGATCAGGCCCCACCTGCAGCTGCAGCGTAAGCTTGTTTCTCTTTCATTGGTCAGTCTGGTTCCAGGCTGTCTTCGTTGTGCATCTCAGAAGGTTGCGCTGTCATATTGACATTGGTTAAGATGGTAGGCCAGACTTTCTCACTTAAGGGAATGATTGTCTAGGCAGCACAGCGCCAGACCGAAGACTGAATCAATGTCCCATCTAAACAGTTTTTTTTTATAGCTTGGTCACCGAAAGAGAATTCTGTTCAGTTTTTACTACACAATTCTACACAGTGTAACTTTCAGGGACAAAAAATGAAACATCAGGAAATTATTTCTGTTTCAAATATAGTCAAGGGCACATGAGTAGGGGGTACCTGTCACCCCAAATGTAGATGTAGGTAATGTGCACCGCACCCCCATAATAAGAAATATGCTTAATAATATACATGTGTAATCTTTCAAACCTACTGCAACACCCTTGAATATAGTGTAGATTTCATGATATGCTAATTCTTTGAGATAGGAATTTTGGGTTTTCATGAGCTGTATGCCAAAATCATCAGTATTAAAACAATAAATGACCTGAAATATTTTAGTTGGTGTGCAATGAATCTAAAATGTATGAAAGTTTAATTTTTATCATTACATTATGGAAAATAATGAACTGTATCACAATATGCTAATTTTTTGAGAAGGACCTGTACATTTGCACAGGCTGCATACTGTAAAAGTCTTCCACCTGGGCAAAAGCCACTTTATAGTGTACAGTGCTTAATGCTTTGTTAATACGCCCACCTCTATTTAGTCAAAATAAAATGCATCCTACTACATCTGAAATGCGCACTAATCCAAAGATTAGTAGAGACTTGTTCTTCAGTGAAGCAGTGCTGGTTAGAGTTTGCGTGACAGACGTGATGCTGGTCTGTGCGTTAATGATCAAAATGTTATGTGCTGTAGTGGACAATTCCCTCAATCTGATACAAATCTGTCAACACAGAAAACTCTGGAATCTTGCTGCTCTGAAATCTTGCTGAATGTATTTATTGACGCAGTTCATGCTCTGAAACAAATTATCTTATTGTTAACACTTTGTTAACAAATCATCTTGAGCTACAGTAGCTAGCTCCCTATTTAAAGGCTTGCGCGTGTCCGCGCGCGTGCGTGTGTGTGCATTGACTCAGCTCTACCACATTGTCACCACTCCAGCAAGATCTGGTCTTAAAGTGCAGATGATTTGTTTTGTTATATTTCTGAATAATCTTGAAGACATCAGTTGTGCCAGAAAGGATGAGCTGGATTCATAACCGAACAGGGAGTTGCACATTAAAGATGCATTCTGGGACTTTTTAACAAAACATTATATTTTTTGGGATATCTGTGTAAACAATTTATATGTGTGTGTTGTATAATTAGAATCACGATCAGATTTGTGACACTACTGTGATTTAAATTTACATCAATGTTAAAGTGAATATCCTTTTTTTGCTACCGTTGGTTTTCAGGATGTGATTTGCCTACATGCAGCTATTTAGTATGAGTGTGCAACATTGAACATGCAAGGCCAACAGAAATTGAGAAGTGATTTTATGTGGAAACATTAACAATTGGAAAACAAAGCTTCCTTGTTTCAACAACCCCTGGCTTCATGGCATAATAATTCAAGATTAGGTCCTCAGACATCACTGAGTTTCACCCAAAGCAATGCATAGACTGTTTTTGCAATTTTGCATTCCAACACACAGATAGACATCATACTATTTCTGGAATGTTCTGTTCCTAGCTGTATGGCTACAGACTATTGATGCAACATGCTGATCAAATTTTAATTTCAAAGGGTGAGGGAAAGATTGAAGTATTTGTGTGTGTACCTGTTTTTCTGTACGTGTAAGAACAGGCAGTCCTCATAAGTGCAGTAACACATGGTAAACCAGGTAATGGAAGGACCTTTGCGTAGAATGTTGAATAGTTATGAGTTATGTTGAAAGTTTAGGTTAATGTCAGAAATTCAGGGTTTAGAGTTTTGGGTTAAAGTCAGGGTTAGCTTAGCTTAAGAGGAAGTAGAATTCCAAAAAATTCACAGTACAGGAATATGTGTACATGCATAATGACCAATGTGCAGAAACTTTGCCTTGAGAATGAGGTCTCCAGAGGGTCTGGCAGGGGTGGAGCATGAATGAAAACCACAAACAAATGCCTCGTATTAATTCCACACTATCCTTGTTTTACAGACCCCCTCGAGATTTGGACTCCAAAACCAGTGTTACCATTGGGGAGAAGGTAGACAATACAATACCATTGTGTTTGGACTGGAGTACATTCTTTAGTTTTTTTCACCTTTTGTAGTTTCGCTTGGGCTGTGTTCAAACAAAGAGAAAAATAAAACAGAAGGAAACCAGGAAGGATTATACTTGTCCATTGAAAATCAGATTTCTGTTTCCCTGTAGGATAAAGTTTAACATTTTCTGATGCATGCTCTAATAAACACAAACAGCCCCCGTATTTGTCAGTAATTCATAGACCACTTGACCTTGATGTGACTGCCTGATAGACTTCCTCTACACTCTGATTCTCCCTCCTGCCAGAACTTTGTTATGAAGGCAGATGACTTGGAACCAATTGGTGAGCTGGGCAGAGGGGCTTATGGCGTGGTGGACAAGATGAGACATGTACCCAGTGGCCTTATTATGGCTGTTAAGGTGAGTGAAGATACTTCAATTTTTCTCAAATCAAATCATGCATTTATTGTTTTTAATGAATTCAATGTTTATTTGCTGCCTCATTAAGTCCACATACTCTTTAGTTAGTAGTCAATAATTTTTGGTTTCTGTACCCCCAGTGGTCCTAGAACCCCTGGTTGGGAACCATGGCCCTAAGCAGAAGTGGTTGTCAACTATTTTTGTTCACCCATTCGCAACTTCATCTGAATGACTATGGACAAAGTTGCATTCGGACGTCTGCACCCTAACCTAAATATAGAAAATTATTTGTAACACAGTTTGCATGTGCACTGCCTCATAGGCTACATTGTATTATTTTCCATACGCGCAAAACTATTATTTCCTGACACATAGACGAAAGGCTGTTTCACAAGATGTGAATAGGTATTTGTCATATTCACTTCATACTTTATAATCATAAAAATAACAGGCAGGGAAACTGACAATGCTCACAGCTTAAGTCTTTAACATTTCCTCAGAAATCAACTTATATCCTGGCCTTGTTCGGTAGACAAACAAGGCATAGAGCTTCTAATTGTAAAATTGTCCAAGTGCAGCACGAATGTCTGGGTCTAAAAGCGTTCCATTTCAGAAAGTATTTTTGTGAATATTATTTGGAGATGGATAGAGAGAAGTCAGACGTATGTCTTAAGCCCCTTTTGACTGACCAGATCTTAAGCATGGAAAGGCGTGTCAGGGTTGGGTTCCCAGTTTTGTGATTGGTCTAGTTTAATTCATGGGGAAAAGTGCTGGTGATGTATTTAAGGCAATAGAAAGTTGTGTTGGGTTTTGTCACAAACAGCTGTATTTAAGAGCTCTAAATGCAACCTTTGCCTATCGTAATAACATGAGTCAAAATGGTTACGCTTTCTCATTAACCTCTTAGTGCTCAGTATCTATATTCCCCCCCACAAAAAAATATACTGGAATAGACACAGTTCACAAGTCTAATTTTTAGGTTATATATACATGTCATATATCTACAGAAAGCATAGACACTCAGGAATTTAGCAAATGTCTCTGTTTTACAATAGCTATAACAACGACAAAATTATTTGTTATAATGTGACATACATGGCCAGTAACAAAAGCGATAAACTTGTACACTCAGCTGGCCGTTTCTGCACCAAAAATAAAATGGAATGTCAATTAGATACACGGCTAACAACCTAATTTTTTAGGTTATATTAACATGTCTCATATGTCCTTAAAGCTTAGGATCTGTTTAAGTGTAGCTATAAAATTCAAAATGTTATGAGTGAAAATGTTAAGGGCATCCCATCAGCTACTAGCAGCCACCTAGCAATATATAGCCAAACCACATTGAGAAAATAACATATTGTACAACAACGTAGTACTTACATTCGAAAATCTTTCTCTTTGGTCATCAAAGAGTCCCAGGAATGACATGAAGCATAGTTTTTCCAGGTAAAATCCATTTTGTTATGTGAAAATGACAATTTCAATACTACATTTACGAGAATGTATTTCGAACTAACCACAGGTGCTTTTTTGTGAAGCATGGAACACTGTTCCAAACCAAATACCCATTTTCATTGTGTCCTAGTCTCATATTTCTTCATATACGTCAACCTTGAGAAACAGAGGCTGTTAACCCCATCAATTCCAAAATTTAAGATATTGCAATCCCCTGGAACACATGATTAGATGTGTTTCCAGGACCCTATCTCAATATGTCATTGTAGTTGTCTTTCAAAGAGGATGTAGAAAAATAAAAACAATAATAATTATGCGTATTCTTTATTTCATCTTGTGCTATTGTCACTGTACATTTATTTGAAAAAAAATTTAAATATCCAAAAAATTAAGTCTTTAAAAAAATCATCAACCATATGTATGTACTTGCTTTCAGGTCCAGTGCTACAAGAGGTTAACTTTGGGTATGTTTCTTTAGGCAGAATTTGACAAAAGTGCGTGATCGTCAAGAGGTTAATTATTCATGTTTAAAAATATCATTTTCTACAACTGACTACATTCAAATACTGGTTGAGCTTTATTATTTATTGTGCCTGATAGACAAAGAAAATAGTCCTGCCAATTCACCCCTCCTAGTGCAGAGAGCTTACGCCACTTCCATGGATAAAAAAATACATTTACAAGATCCATTGACAATGTTTAAATAGGTTGTTCTGACGAAATGTAAATCCAAACATTGTCTGCCTAACTAGAAGATACAGCTCTGGAAAAAAAATTAAGAGACCAATGCAAACTCAGTGGTGGTTAAATTGCCTTGCTTTTTACTCCTCATACTCTTGTGGTAACTTGGGTGTCTGTGAGCTCAATCGAGAAACCCGGAAAGCGCTTTGCTTCCTGCATGCAAGGATTCTGGGATAGACTGTTTGGAATAGCAGTGTGTTAACAATCGGAAGGTGGTTATATGGGCATTGGAAGACTGACTGTCCCAGGTTTGCTATGAGTTACTGTGATGAAAGCAGGGTCTTAATTACAAAATTGCCTATCACTAATATTAGAGGAGAAATGCCAAAAAACAGCTCAATACTAATTGCATGACAATAAATCAAAATTTTCATTTTTCAGATCTTTTTCCTCACATTGGAAAAATGTCAGTAGTAGCCTGCCATCTTGAAAATGAATTATTTCTGAGGATGACCCTGAGTTTGTTTGTTGTATGTCCAGAGAATCCGGGCCACAGTGAACACTCAGGAGCAAAAGAGGCTGCTAATGGACCTGGACATCTCCATGAGAACAGTGGACTGCTTCTTCACGGTTACCTTCTACGGCGCTCTCTTCAGGGAGGTCAGTTAGCAATACCCCTTCAGCCTGTAGACTGGGCGCTGTCACATTCACTGGTTCAATCATTTCAAAAAAATATTTTCAGCAGTTATCTTGACTACTGAGTTGGTCCTTGTAGTTCATTTGTTAAAATATGTTACATGCGTATTGGGTTTGGGTGTGACTAAGTAAAATGTATGCATGTCATGAGTTTTATTAGAGCGTCTGATGAGTGGCATTTTGTGAAATGTACTTAATTGCTTAGAAATCTTCCCTCTTGTCACCCGTTTGATCTGCACCGTTTGAAAAGTGCAAGAAATATGGTGGGAGTCTGGGTTTTCCAAGTTAATGTGTTACTAGCCATTGAAGGATGTATTTCGTAGCCTGTGTTGACTGTTCATTGCCAGGGTGATGTGTGGATCTGCATGGAGCTGATGGACACGTCTCTGGATAAGTTCTACAAGCAGGTGATCGAGAAAGACATGACCATACCGGAGGATATCCTGGGGAAGATCACTGTAGCGGTGAGTGGAAGAGTCATCAGGGCATGCAATGCCCCCTTTTGTTCTGTATCAGTGCCTAATAAATAAGGCCTTACAGGTATACTGAATGTATGCTAATAGAAACAAATGTAATGTGACAATGACCTCTGTGCAGATGATGCATTTTGTTTTAATTTCTGAATGATCATGATGAATCAAAACTCTGATGCCAGAGAGAAAAAAAAAATTGTTTCAGAAGGAGAAACAGATGTTCGTTTATCCATGATATAGACGTATGCAAATGTTTAGGCACGCCTGACAATTTCCAAGTTCTTCATTTATAGATAAATGGGTGTTTGGATCAGCAATTTCATTTTGATCTATCAAATAACTGAAGGAGGCAGTAATACTTAGGTAGTGAAATGAGGTTCATTGGATTAACAGAAAATGTGCAATATGCATCAAAAATGAAAATAGACAGGTGGATAAATTTGGGCACCCTTGTCATTTTGTTGATTTATATACCTGTAGCTACCTAGCACTGATTAATTGGAAGACTCAATTGGTTTGGTGAGCACATTACACCTTGGACTTCATAGACCGGTGCATCCAAACATGAGAAAAGGTATTTAATGTGGCCAATTGCAAGTTGTTGTTCTCTTTGAATCTCCTCTGCAGAGTGGCAATATGGGGGCCTCAAAACAACACTCAAATGACCTGAAAACAAAGATTATTCAACGTTATGGTTTAGGGGAATGCTACAAAAATCTCAGAGATTCGAGATGTCAGTGTCCACCGTGAGGAACATAGTGAGGAAATGGAAGACCACAGGCACAGTTCTTGTTCAGGCCAGAAGTGGAAGGCCAAGTAAAATATTGCAGAGGCAAAAGCGAATGAATGTGAGAATGGTCAACAACAGCCCACAGACAACCTCAAGACTTACAACATCTTGCTGCAGATTGTGTCACTGTTCATCGTTCAACATTTCAGCGCACTTTGCACAAGGAGAAGCTGTATGGGAGAGTGATGCAGAAGAAGCCTTTTCTGCGCACACGCCACATAGTCGCTTGAGGTATGCAAATGAACATTTGGACAAGCTAACTTTGGAAGAAGGTACTGTGGACAGATGAAACATAGATGGAGTAATTTGGTCATTACAAGGGGCGTTATGCATGGTGGCAAAAGAACACAGCGTTCCAAGACACACTTGCTGCCCACAGTAAAACCTGGTGGAGGTGCTGGTACTGGGAATCTTGTTAAAGTTTAGGGTCGCATGGATTCCACTCAATATCAGGTGATACTTGAGAATAATGTAGAGGAATCTGTTCCAAAGTTGAAGTTATGCCGGGGCTGGATATTTCGACAAGACAACGATCCAAAACACTGCTCAAAATCTACTCTTGCATTTATGTAGGGGAACACGTACAATGTTCTGGAATGGCCATCCCAGTCCCTAGACCTGAATATCATTGAAAATCTGTAAGGGGATTTGAAGCAGACTCAATGCTTGGCAACCATTAAACCTATCTGAACTGGAGATGTTTTGCAAGGAGGAATGGTCCAAAGTACATTAATTCAGAATCCAGACAGTCAATACATGCTAAAGGAAGTGTCTAGAGGCTGTAATTTTTGCTAAAAGAGGCTCTAAATATTGATGTGAAATTGTCAGTGTTGCCTAAACTTTTGCATTTGATTGTAAGCTTGTGGTTTTGGATCAATTTCCATACTTATAGTTAGTATACTTATTGAGGGTTGTAAGCTTGTTGGCTGCTGTATATATATTGTTAATTGTGAATCTGTATATTTGCTGGTAATCCAGCTAACTCCTACAGCTAAGAATATCTGGAATAAAGTCCATAGAATGTACTTTAATGTCTCTGTCTCTCTGATGTACATTCTCTCACATACGTTCTCTCGTACCTGTTCACACTCACATTCAGTCTCACATATACCACACATTCTTTCTGTCTTTCTAGATCGTCAAGGCATTGGAGCATCTGCATAACAAACTTTCGGTGATACACAGAGGTAAATGAAACAACTGTTAGCACTCTGACCTCTATTTTACTCATGACTTAAAGAGCAACTTGCAGGTTGGACACCTCAATATAGAATAGTGTACAGTAATGAAAAACAACTAGATAGGAGAAATAGATTACTGCCAAAAACGATATTTAGAGATAAAATTCATGCTCAAATTACGGATGAAACCGAAAGTGAAACTAAGCTGCTACTATTATGGCTACTGTAAAACTTTTTCTATATCTCGCGCTGTCTCTCACCACTGCTCTAACTATATTGACAAACGCAATGAGAGAGCAAAGCGCAGCTCGTATTTGCCTCGCCTACTTCATATGACTTGTTGCTAGCTGGGCGGAGTCTGGCTTATTGGCACATTTTCATCAAAATCCTGCTTTGTTTTGTGTAACATAGAAATTCTTACATATGTGTTTTTGAAAGACCCCTTCCGAAAACATTAACCATTAGTTAAGTTACCTATTCAACCTGCAAGTTGCTCTTTAACAAGGCTCTATTGAGTGAGATCACTAAGGGCTCCCTTAGATCTAGCACAGATCGAAATCAGAAATCAAACTTGAAGCCAAAAAAGTTCAGGTCCAGGGGCCTCATTTATAAACGTGGCGTACTCACAAAAAGACGTACACTGCTCTCTATGCAAAAATTTGGACTTATAAAAAGCAAACTTGATAGGAAAATGTGCAGTTCTTCACGGACACTCTGACCCAGGCGTACACACAAAAACGGGTGAAATGAGAAATGGCGACACCGCCGGCAGATGGATGAAACACGTGAAACTGTCTGAAACTGCAGACCGTTGTGTAAACAAAATACAAAACACTGCCTCTCATTAATAATATGAAGATGTCACAAAGCCATGCTTCCAGGTAACAGCCTGCAGGTATAAACAAACAAAACAAGATTGCAAATGAAGACATTGTGTCTAATTCTGTTGGCATGTTGTGTAATTCATCCTCAAATCATATGGTAAACTCAAATCATGTTTAAAACTGATTCTTGTAGAGGTCTCTGTCTGGCAGAGCAGATAGATAGATAATAAATAAATAGTCTTTATTGTCCATTGGGGAAAGTTTTCATAGTATATTTTATCATCAGCTACAGAATCATAGTGTTCATTTATATTATTAGTAGTATTGTTGTCTGCCAGGACGGCTGATTTTCCCGTGAGCTGGAATGAACTAGAAACATAACTTGGGGGAATAACTGGAAATGGTGTGCACAGATGTACCCAGACAGTTTCATATACGTACACCACTAGGGGGCGCTACAAGTGAGGAGTGGCATTACAATCATGACAAATCTCTCAGGATATGTCCTCTTAAGTAACTGAACCATGCCCTACAAGTCTCATTCATATTGACCACTAGGGACGGTTTAAATGTATAATAACTACATGTGGAATGGCACAAATTAAGCTATAGATCATAAAATGTTTGTCCAATTGTTACAACTTGCAGGATATGTTTTATAACAATGTTGAACCACGTGTTAAGTCGCTATTGAGAAAAAAGTGTTGAACCTGCGAATCACCGCTTGTGGCTTATTATTATTATTATTATTATTATTTGTGTTCTGCCATGGTGGCTGAAATTCCTGTGCGCTGGAATGAGCTAGAAACATGAAACTTGGAAAAATAACTGGAAATGGTGTGCATGTGCTTCACTAAAAACGTGAACCCAATCGGCCACATGGTGGCGCTGTAATTAAGGCTTCAAAATGTTAACTTTGAAAACCACACCCTCACACCGTAAGTTCGATTGACTTGAAATTTCACACAAAGGTGCGGCTCAATGTGCTCTTCAAAAGCCTCAAGGACCATTAAGGTCCGCCTAGAAATATTTGCTGCCATTTTGAATGTTTTGAAAAACATTTGAGGTCTCCTCCTACACCGTAGCTCCGATTGTCAGTGAAACATCATTGGACCGAGCTTATTAAAAGTTGAATATAACATGTTTATCTCAATTACTTTAAGTTTTTGACACATGAACTTTGAAACGGGCGTGGCTCTGTACATAAATGAACACACATCATAAGTCAGTGGTTCTCAAACATCTCCTCGAGGACCCCCAGACGTCTCACAGTTTTGTTGTAACCCCGAACTAGCTCACCTGATTCAAGCAGGTAAAGTCTTGGTGATTAGTTGACAAGTTGATTCAGGTGTGCTAGCTCTGGGATACATCTAATATATGGCATGCCTGGGGGTCCCCCAGGAGAGGTTTGAGAATCACTATCATAAGAAACTGAACCACGCCATCCAAGGCTAATTCAAATTGACCACTAGGGGGCACTTTTATCTCCTCTTACACCATAACTCAGATTGCCACCACATTTTCAGTGAATCATCATTGGATCAAGCTAATTAAAAGTTGAACAAACATGTCGATCTCAATTTCTTTTCAATTTATTGACCAATGACTTTTGAAAGGACGGTGGCTCTTGTCATAAATGAACACACATCAGCAACCGTAGGGCCCATCATCACAAAACTCACAGGATATTTTCAGATAAGTGCCAGATATACCCGGACAGTTTCATACATACACCACTAGGGGGTGCTACAAGCGCAAGAGGTGAATGGCATTATAACATTTTTTCTATTAATTGCATATTCATTCTCCAATGATGACAAATCTCTCAGGTTATGTCCTCATAACTAACTAAACCACGCCCTACAAGTCTCATTCAAATTGACCACTAGGGGACACTTTAAATGCATAACTACACGTGGAATGACACAAATCAAGCTATAGATCATTAAATTTATGTCTAATCATTACAAAACTTACAGGATATGTTTTATAACAATGTTGAACAGCGTGTGAAAAAAGGGATGAACTCGCAAATCGCTGCTTGCGGCTACATTTTTTTTAAATGTGTTCCATCGTTAACCCTTTTGATAGGTGGAAGAAATTCCATTTGCCCAGAACAATTTCCTATTTACAATTAGATTAATTCCGACATCTTTAGATTATCAGATACTGTCAAATGGATGGTTATAAATAGCCATTCCAACACAATGGCTGATCTTGCGCTGTTAGAAGATAATAATAATAGCCTAATGCATTTTATTTAGTGGCGCCTTTCATAACACATTACAGGATTTCTGGCGACTGGCACTTTCCAGAGGGAATTATCTGACAGGTCAGGGATATCTCAGCCAACCTTTAGCCGGGTTATGCCAGACGTGTTAGTAGGTATACTAGGCTTGTCGCATAATTGGCCTACATGAAGTTTCCATACACAGCGGGTGAACAGGCAAACACAAGTACAATTTGCAGCTATGTCCGGTTTCTCAAATGTAATCAGTGCTATTGACTGCACTCATGTTGCCATAAGGGCACTGAATGAGAATGAAAATGCTTTCATTAATCGTAAATATTTTCATTGCATTAATGTCCAAATTATGATGCAGACATGTTGCTCACTAATGCAACTAATCTTTCCACACCCGTGGCAGACTTATGCTTGTTGACATCGACTTTGTTTTCTGACCACTTTATTTCTGCCATGGTCTGACTTTCTGAGGCTGCGGCATTCAGTGTTTGTAAACTTTTGCCACTCCAATGCCTTTTTGGCATTACTGGTGGACACACTGTGCCCTCCAACATTTTCCTCCTCTCTTCCACCTTGCCAACAATTTCTACTTCACATTGAGTGAAGTTTCTTTTTTGGTTTTCCTCTCTGTGTTTGCCATGATTTCTCAATGATTTCTCCTATAGATCGTCCGTATGCCACGAAAAGCAAATCCAAAGTTGTATAAATGAGGCCCCTGGAGACAAAAACTGCAATGACTCTGTGCAGATGATGTATTTTGTTTTAATTTCTGAATTATCTTGATGAAACAAACACTGATGCCAGAGAAAAAAAAATAAATAATAATAACTTGATTGGTTAAAAGATCAGCATATGGTTTTGATAGGAATGGGATAAAACAGCCATCTTTATTTGGGTAATTACACTTTCCCCAGGTGAATAATTAGTTATTTCTTCAGATGTATTTAAAAAACAATTTTTTGTAGGGTGGGTCTGTGTTGTCTGTTCAAACTTATCAGTCATATCAGGTTTCATTAGTCTATTTTTAATAAACATTGTAGTCCACTTTGCTATGAAGTCTTGATTGTATTAAGTATAAGTTTTGTTTGTTTGTCAGATGCACAGAAACGCAGTAGATGTAGATGTGTGTACAGTGAAAATCGTATAGCATTAGCTAAATAATGCGGAAAACTTAATCAGTGTAAATCAATAACACCTATTGACTCAGCGTTCCCTGAAATGTCTTCTCGTCTATATGCAGATGTGAAACCGTCCAACGTGCTTATCAACACACAGGGCCAGGTGAAGATGTGTGACTTCGGCATCAGTGGGCAGTTGGTGGACTCTGTTGCTAAGACCTTAGATGCAGGCTGCAAACCCTACATGGCGGTGAGTGGAGATGTGTAGAGAACTGGTGGATGTGTTTCTGACCACTTCATTTACTTAAGACTATACTCAACCCTAATATATTTGCAACGCACTGTCAGTTTAATGTACCTTTTATGTCATCCCATTGATAGACTCGTTTTGCTATTTTTATTCTGTGTTTCAGCCGGAACGAATAAACCCTGACCTTAATCAGAAAGGCTACAGTGTCAAGTCAGACATCTGGAGTCTAGGAATCACAATGGTGAGCAGAAGTCTTTGTTAAGACCATAAGGATATGCTACGAAGTAGTTCAATGGGGACTTAATATATATATTTTTTAAAGTTGACCATTTGGTAGACTTGGCCCAGTGTAAAGTACTTAACCTTGAACACATTCTTAATAACCATGATAATCCGTAGTTATCTTCTATCCATACATTGTCCATTTATTGTCAAATCCTAGACTGTAGATTGAGATTGCATGAAATGTTCTTGTTAGGTCAATTTTATGAATATAAAGTCACTTTTTTACGCCACAATTACTAAAGCATTCAAACTGTATAAACAAATGCTATTGTTTCCTTTTTTGTAATTTTTATTTAAGTGTATTGTATTCACAGTGCTAATCCTGTATTGCCCCATGCTATTATCATCCTTTTATCCAGCTGCTTGTCTCCATAGTTGAAAGTTGCACCCCTGCCTGCTGGCTAAACCAACCTGTCTGTTTGGCTCTCTCCTCCAGATTGAGCTGGCCATTCTGAAGTTCCCATACGATTCGTGGGGCACGCCTTTCCAGCAGCTTAAGCAAGTAGTAGATGAGCCATCTCCACAGCTGCCCTCAGACTGCTTCTCCCCAGAGTTTGTTGACTTCAGTTCCCAATGGTAAGCCTAGCTATCTCTTTGCTGCGTATCCAGTGGCAGCTTAGGTCCTATTTTGTGCACTAAAACAGAGGTGATTAATGTGTCACCCTGGAAAAATTAAGGCCCTTAATGGAGAATAGAATATAATTGGGATGAAGTCTGACTGCGGCCTTGATTGTAAGGTAGTGAGATCAAACTCCACCAGGGGGTGCTGTCCTAAACTCTCTACAGGTGCCAGGCCAGCTATTACATTCTCCAAGCGTCTGCATCACTGATGGTTGCATCATATGTATGTGGACAGACAGATTTTGGAAGATTCTGGTGAAACTGAGGTAAACAATTCACTGGGATTTTAGATTTCCTCAGATCTGATTAACTGAAAGATGAACTGAAGAAACAACCTCCATTCAGAAAAAGGTGGGACAGTATGGAAATTGCAAAAGAGTCATTTTTATATATGGAAAAGGTGTTTATATATAAAATTTTATATATGGAAAATACATTATTAACACATTATTTTATGTTTTTCCTTGCTGAATGTAATTTATTTTTGACAGTACACACTCATTTTAAATCTGATTACTGCAACACACCACTATTTATCTAGCAGTGTCAAAGTTGCAGTCTGATTCTAAAGCTGTTCAGGTTGCCCTTGCAGATCTAAAGCTTGTTCTAAATGCTGGATAAATGAATGAATGCTTGCTTTTCTCACAGTCTCATAAAACCATTTTAGGCCTGCACGATTCGGGGAAAAATATGAATCACAATTATTTTGCTTAGAATTGATGTCATGATTCTCTGACACACTTTTTTTTCTCACGAATTGTAATGTTTGAACCATGACAAAACAAATTGGCAGTACCAAACATAGTTTTTTCTTTTGGCACCTATCACATGTAATTGTTTTAAATTATTTATAGTGCATTCACTTCACCGCGGTGTTGGCCTTAAAAAGCATTTAGTGGCAAAGTCTTAGAGCCTTACATTTAATGTCATCAAATTGTTTTGACCTAAGCTTGATTATGGAGACATTATAAATACAACTCAGCATAATTGAGTTCTTCCCCTTTTGAAAATTAAGATTGTATGTATCAGTGAACACCAGAACAATTAGCTGACATTTTAGTACTGAGTTCTGTTAAACTTTTATGTTCTTAACAGATTGTTTGGTCACCAACATCATTGGGATAATAAAATATTGCATTTTATTAAAATGAGGTTTAACAAGAATTTGTACATCCTACAACCAATTTTACCAAGTCAAATATTTTGTATGGCCACCATAAAATTTTGGTCACCAACATCATTGGGATGATGATAAAATATTACTTGAGTAAAAAAGTACTTGATTAGTAAATATTTTGTTACATACATTAACCCCTTAGTAACGACAAGGAATTAGAATTTAAGAGGATACAAACACGAACTGCATTTTGTCTGTTTGACTAGGCATTTGTTTTCAAGTCAGCCTATAGTAATGCAGAATAGAAAAATTTAATAATTTGCAAGAATAAATAAGACTGTATTAGTAAATAAGTTCTGAGCTTAAGTATGAGTCAATACAGTCTAATTTGTTTATTAAGCATAAGCTGGTTTTCAAAGTTATTGCTGCCCAGTCTGGTTCCTTTACTAATAAAGATGAATCCTGCACAAGATACTGTACATTTTCTTCCTCTGTCAATCTCCCATGCCGGCTCTGGCTTCTCTACCAGCTAGGGCTCGCTACTTTGTACTAACATAAAACACTGCTGTACTTAAGTGCTGTCACGTGAATCACAACACTTGTTACAGCAAGCGTGAAAGTAATACATATCAGACTATGCGTTTAACATTACAATTACAACTATAGCTAGCTGTGTCTTTTTAACTAGCAAGGTGTTTCTACTATTAGTTGTCTAAGATGTGAAGTTAGGGGCACAATCGCTACTGTAGCTGAACTTTGTACTGTAATGCATAATGTTAACGTTAGTCAATCGTTGTGATGCGTCAGCAGAAAAGATATCTAGCTAAGTATGACCTTGTTGGTTAGCTACGTTTTTGAGTAACCCCCTAACACAGGTCTTAAACTCTCTCCTCAGGAACCCCCAGGCATTCCAGAGTTTTGTTGTAGTCCTGAACAGGCACACCTGATTAGGCTTGTCAGCCAGTCATCAAGCCTTTCAATAATGAATCAGGTGTGCCTGTTCAGGGCTACAACAAATCTCTGGAACGTCTGCGGGTCCCCGAGGAGAGGGTTGAGCACATACAGTAACATTTTGAAACATGCACCGGTATTTTGCAAACAGTTTGCCGTGTGACTCCAGGTTGAAGGAGCTGTATATCTCCATAACTAGTAGCTTGAGATAGACAGGGGGAGGCAGGTGCATTACTTTTTTCCTCGCCAGAATCCTGCCATTGGCTCAAAACTAACATTAGTGTTAACGGTGAAATAAAAACAAAACACAACACTGCCAATTGACACTTCCAAGTCAGTGTTTATTTAGCTACGTCTGTTCTCACACTCCTTCTATGCAGATTAAAAAGGGGATGGAACACCCAATCACGAAACAAAAAAAATAACAATTTCACCAAATTCCTAAAAACAATTGTAATGAAAGAGTACATTATTTAAAAAATACTTGCGCAAGTGTAGGGTACACCAGAAAGTAACTAGAAAAGTACTTGTTCCTCTGAAACTGTACTTTTACTCAATTTTGTTACTTGTAACACGTTACTACCCACCCCTGCATACTTGGCCACTGAATCACTTTCACCCTGTTCTTCCTCAGAAATGCAACAGTGGGCTTGGATGTATGTTTTGGGTCATTATCACATTGAAAAGAGTGCACGGTGTCCCAGGGTGCGGAGATATGGTGGCATCTTCTCTTTCAGTATTTCACAGTACATCTGTAATCTAATGATGCACTCAATGAAATGCAATTCCCAGACACCTGCAGCACTCATACAACCCCACAGAAGAACACTGCAACTGCTATGCTTTACTTTGGGTACCATGCATTTTTCATTGTCCTCATCCCACTTTGCGACGCCATACAGTTTGGATCCCATCGGTTCCAAGAAGATTAACCTTTGTGTCATCTGAAAGTATGGAGTACTAATATTCTTCACTTTTGTCAAGAATTCTTTAGTAGACGACACTTGCCTGCCAGTGCTGTGCAGCATGCGTCGTATCGTGTCATGTGAAACAGTCACCCCAGTTTGTCTTTCTACAGCTTTAGCTAGCTATGATGAAGTTGCGTGGTGATTTTTCCCAACTTTTCTTAGGACAAAATGCTCATGTTGTGTTAGCTTCCCTGGATGGCCTGGACATCTGACTACTTACAACAAGTCCATCCTTTTTGAATTTGAATAAATTTGACTACTGTATTCTGATTAGCTGCTTTACTAATTGTCTTGTAGCCCTGAACGTTTCTGTGTAAAGCAATTACTTTCTTTCTGAAGACTTCTGACATTTCTCTTTCATGTGGTGCCATAACTGTCAACATTGACTTAGAGATTATATTAGTCAAATACCACCCTTAATTGTAAATGATCTTGCAGCAACCTGTGTGGTGCTTGGTTAGACTTGTCTGTTGAATTCCAGTTAATAAGTATTTTTTTCTAAAAGCTTCAGTAAGGTGTACACATTTTTTGCACAGTGGTCTAAAATCACTTTGTTAATAAACTTTTCGTTTTGTTAGTTTGAATTGAAAAAATCTAATTTGTCACCATTAAACCAGAGTTGCTAGACTATTTTATTGCATGGCAAGTATTGATTCTGATGAGGGGGGTCTGTGTGGCATTAGTGGGCTATGTCGCTGAATTGCATGTCAGTCATGATAGTCATGGGTTCGAGCCTGACAATGGGTTCTCTGACTTTCTCCGTACCCCCTGGATTTGGTATAGATAATTCAGATTATCTATCCTGCCATGTCGCTCTTCAAGCGACTTCTTGTGTCCAGATCTGGTTCCTGTCAATCGCAGAAGTATAGTTGGTGACCATAATCATCCCGTGCATGACCTTACTAAAGGCTTCCATGTTGGATGAGCAGTATGAAAATAATAGGCGGTTAGATAACATGGTTGGATGAACCATGTGCACGCCCCTCGCCATCCCACAAATTTGTCCAAGGAGTTGCGGAGCTACCAACAAGGCAGGGTTAGTGGGGGAAAGAATTGAAAATAAAAAAGTTGATTCTGAAGAAATTATTATCTGAGGCATCTGTTGGGGTGTACTCATTTACGCTAAGTATTGTATGAAATTGCAACCGTTACAATTTTTAATGTCATTACATCTGATAGTTTTAATACTTATCACTGCATCCTTTACCAGAACAACTGGGTGGACCTTACTAAAGACCCTGGGATTACTGCACTACTTTCAGTTTTGTTTAAAGCTTTTCTCCATATGCTCGTTATTTACTTGTGCTCCCTGTTGAAGTATAGAGTATTGAAAGATGATACAAGGTAACAGGTTTGGTTAAAATTAAACACTTTGGTAGAACTGCTTTTTCATGCTTAGTGCTTAATGTTTGGAATGGCATCCAGTCGGTACTTCATTTAGGTGCCTTATTGCCTATGGGTCCTATTATTGTAATGGCTAAGGATTTTGATATTGAGACGTGTTAATTTTAACTATGAATGTCTGTGCATATGTTTTTATTTGTATGAATGCCATTTGTTTAACTGTGTTCCCAGTGCGCAGTTGCGAATGAGACCTTGGTCTCACTGCGTCCCCCCTGGGTAAATTAATACGACTAATAAAAATAAAATAGGACGTTTTAAAAATAATTTAATTGGCTCAGGATTCCATGATGTAATGTATTGTTTCCACAATTTGAGTGATGGTCAGGTGTCCACATACCTTTGGCCATAAAATGTATCTGCAAATCCTGGTCACATTCACCGATAACTCATAGGTTAAAATACAATGTTTTAAACATTTCTAGTGAATATTATTGGAAGTATTTAAAATGTTTTCTTCTCTTTGCAGCTTAAGAAAGAAGCCCAATGAGAGACCCGCCTACACAGAATTAATGGTTGGTTTTTAGATCCTTGTAAACAGAGTTCAAATTATTTAAAATATGTTCTGCTGTGGAAATAAAATGAAAGTAAAATATTTTTTAATCGTGGCTATTCTTACACTAGTTGTAAAGGCCACTCATTGTGTCCACCAGAGGACAGGCTTACCTAAGTGACTCAACAAACCCATAAATAATGTGCCACAATACATTTAAACCTTTGTTTTTAATTGAATACTACAAGTATAATTTGTTCCCCTCTTCTCACAGCAACACCCCTTTTTCACCATTCATGACTCCAAAGAAACGGATGTAGCCAGCTTTGTCAAGATCATCCTTGCAGACTGATATGCCCCTTCGCCACCAGGGTAGGAGGAAGGCTGGAGTTCCCCATCCACTCACCAATCCCAGGGCTTTCAGCAAGCCGACTGGAATACGATCTGCCACAAAGCTCCAAATATCTGTCCACCTACCTATCACACAGCCATGTGGGAGTCCCCCCAAGACTGAACACGGCTCCCCAACCCAGGCCCCGTCGGAGTGTTTTTTTTTAATATTAACTCCAAATATCGAAGTTGTCCAGCCATACTGATTGATGGTGGTCAGCTCACCCACGGGTCAAATAAACTGTCCTACCTTGCTCCCTATAGTGGGTGTTTCTCGGAACATCCTTAGCTCCTATGACCTGACTGAATCAAACTCCCGGCTATACCAGTCTTCTGAACAGACAGTCTGTCAGAAGCCAGTAAAACCTCTCATCACACCTGTATGTTCCTCGCTCAGCATTACTTACATAAAACAAAATATCAGTCGATAACATTGTGCCTGTATAATGAATTGAAATATATCTTTGTGTTTTTCTCATACAGTGTTCGATACTGTATATTTGCAGAAAGTGCGGACTGGCAAGGGAGTGTCTTTTACTTAATTCTTTTATTTTTTTCATTTTGTTAAGAAGTGAATTTTCTGTCTCGCCATCTGGTGATTGGTCAGTGACGCCCAGCCACACCCACCGGTCTGTCCCTTCATGCAACTACCAACTCTGTCACTTGTAATGAATATATGAAGAGTATTGACATACAGTTCATCGAGATGTGAATGCAGAAGTTATTATCTTAACTTTTCGCACTGTATTACATCTATTCTCCAGTCACCCCTCTGAGCCATATAAAATGTCTTTCTTCACAAATTATTACTCTTACCTTTTATCCTGGATGTGGTTTTGTGGCTACCATTTAACTTGTAACTTTTTTTATTTTAATTTTCCAAGGGCAGGAGTATATCAGTATCGTGTTTTGTCAAAAACACTTGAGTCAACAGAGGTCTGCTACAATCCTTCATTGCCTTACATGTTAGGGAAAATAATTTATGTGTTGAAGATGTAAATACTATTTTGGAGATTTTTGTTTTCTTTTTTAAAAGATGTGATGGCAGAATCTTTGCAAAGACGGCCGTGCTCTGTATGGCCGACGGATGCTTCTTCGTTTGTTGATTTGAATGCAGTGTGTGTGTGAGAGGCACACGTGTACTGGGCTGTCTGGATGGATGAGCTTTTGCTGCCAGCATTCGTTCCTCCACGACGTCCCGCTTTGCAGGCTGGGATGTGTTCTTTTGGCACATATATAAAGTAAATGACAAGAATTTATCTGGAATTTGGCAGAAAAATGCCTGCAAGCCCCCAATGAAGATGACCCTTAGGGTGGAATATGTCTTCTGTGTGCCACGCAAGGCTGTGAAGAGGTGCATGCCATCAAAGCTTTAGTCCCAAGTTGACCCCGGATCTTGAGGCCCGATTTAGGATAGGTCTCATCAACGTGGCAAATTGAATCAATCCGCCTATCCTTTCAGTGTATCCACTCCATATATACATATATATTTTATTCCTGGAGTACCTTAGAACAGTGGTTCTCAAACCTGTCATGGGGGACCTCCATGTCTCATCATTTCGTTGAAACCCTGAATTAGCTCATTTCAGGTGTGCTAGCTCTGGGATACATCTAATGAAAATGAATGACTGGGTTCCCCAGGAAAGGTTTGTGAACCACTGGCCATTGCAAATCGTGTTCATTTGGAACAGTGATCTCCAACCGTGCTCCTGAAGGGCTACCATCCTAGATGTTTTCCAACCCTATTTTAGCACACATGATTCTGATCATTAGCTGGTTAGCCAGCTTAATGGGGCAAGACTAAATTGGGATTGGAGTGAACCTATTAAATGGTAACTTTCTAGGAACAGGTATTGAGACTTTTAATAAAAGTATGTCCCATGGTTTTTGAACAAGGACAGGTGTATTGAGGCGGCACTTGTCCTTAAGTGTTTTTTGGGTGCTTCTAAAGTCGCACCCTAGTCCCTATTCCTTGTGTCAGAGACAGGGACCCATTTTAACACCTAGTCTTGAACTGTGATGAGCCCATTCGGTCACCCCCTTCGGCCTTTCTGATGTACACTGTAGTGTGCCTCTTATCAGTCAGTGAATGGTGAGTAGTATTTATGATCTGTGAGTGAAGAGAAGGCTAGATAATGAGCTGCTGTGATTTTTACCTTTTTTCATGTCATCATAGAAATGGGTCACTGTAATCTTCAGAATAGTTCCATTCCACTTTTTGTTCCATAAGCAAACTAAAACAGCGTACGACACATGGATGTAGGTGCAGGGCTTGACGGCTCAAAAGTATTTTTGGTGAATGAAACAATATTCATTGTGGGCAGTCTTTATAGCTTGACTTGCGTACGGACTGAGAAGTAGAATGGGACTATTCCAAAGAGGCCCCTAATGGAAGCCACTGATTGCATATCTGTTAAGAGTGCACCTTCATCGGATGCTCCTACCTCTCACTCATTCACTCCACTGGCCACCGCGTCATTGGGTGGCATCGACAAACTTGAAATGTGGGAAGACAATAAAGGCTTTATTCTTAAATAAAAACGTTTGTCTCTGTGAATTGCTGTCAACGCATCAGTTTTTAATGTAGACAGACAACATTGTAAGAAAATTCTAACATTTCTTTTTTACAACAACGCAGGAAATGCTGAGTTTCCATCTTGCCCTGTTTTAAGTGTCCTCCACCAATCAAACTGAAGCCTCACAAGTTCATCCTACCTGAAACCACTTACCTTGATTGAGTCTTAAGGGGAGATACAGGATATGTCAGATCGTTTAGATAAAGCAGGGGAGCCATCTGAATGTTTTGTCTTCTCTTGCTTTGCCTCAACTTTTAATTAGACTCCATTACCCACCATTGGTTTACCTGCCTCTCTCGCTCAAACACCCACACACAAATCAGATTTGGGAACAAGCCTATTGTTATTACTGCTAATATTTTATGTTCTGCTCTTTTAAATTGTAACCCTTAGCAGTTGCCTGTAGTTCATTTACAGGGGATTTCACTATTCAATTGCATGTATATTCACTTGTGCATTATGATGACACCTATACTATTACCTATTGCTGAAGTGGTGTTGGTGAAATGGTCTTATGCAAGGAGAAACAGCTTAGCAAGGCTCTTTGGACAACTACTAATATTAGACCCTTTATGAAACAAACTGCATCTAAGGACTGATTCCCAGTTCTTTTTTTAGTGCTTTGCTATAGATGTACCACCGGAGGCTAGTTAGCACAGAATAGTTTTGTTTCACCAGTTTAGTGCAGATCACTGCTTTGAGTGTGTCTGTCAAAAGCCCCCACTCTATTCATTTCATGCTGGTGAAACCAAATGCCAAGAGACTGCAGGCACCCGATGAAGAGTTGTGGTACAATGCATGACCACCAGTCAAAGAGACTATACTTTAAAGGAAATAGTATTGACCGAAGGTAACGTATGGAAGTGGAACCGAGACAGTCTGTCAATGGATGACCAGGCTTTGTGATAAAGGAAGTGAGTGTCATAACAGAGGTTGTTTGAGGACTTGTCTGAGGGAAATGTTTTAATGTGTAGGCTCAATGGCACATGTGTATTGCCTAATATGGGTGCTGTCTAAGAACTAGCTTTATCGGAAGAGAGACAGAGGAAGTGAACTAAAGCATTTTCTGAATGTGAATGTGGTTTCCTTTGGCACTCAAAGTACTCTGCATAAACCAGGCCTATGATATGCAAAACTATTAATTATAACGTAACTGTTAAAGTGTAGGCTGTAAGCAGAGTTTGGGAGTAATAGATCACAAAACACTGTATCTGTAATTGTGGTAATTAGTAACTGCAATGTATTACATTTAAAAAGTAACCTACCCAACGCTATGCCTGTCAATGTTATATGTGTACTGAAAACAACTTGGCATAGTTATCCAATTTACTTAGTAGCTAGTCTTAATTTCCCAGAGAATAATATAGTGTATCACATGCATTGAGTTCACTGGCCACACCCTAATATATCATATGTATGAAGACAATGAGAAACACCTCGTCCATATCTTTTCCCAAATAAAAACAACTGAATCCTATGCGCTTGCTTGACAATGTTCAGCCTGCATGATGCAGGGGGTGTGTGATTCCCCTGCTTACCACAACTATTTCTTTTGATGTTGAGGACGAGGTTGTCCTGGCAACATACTGCCTGGCCAGGAACCGCCTTCCTTTAGGCCAAAATCCACGTATTGGTCCAATGGTAGCAACAGTGAGCACAATTTGGAGTCAATTTAAATAAAATAAAAACATTTTTTCTGATCCTTCACAATCACTTAGTTTGACTCCATCAATCAATTTGATTTTCCACTAAATTGGGTAATTTGATGTGGCGCCCCCTTCATGCTAATAAAAAGGACAGGTGATTTGACTTGGAGTGCAGAGTCCACCCGCAGTGAATTCCGAAGACAGTAGAGGGGCTGGGTTCAAAATAACTTGTTGCTGAGATGCCATCGTAAACAACATAGGTGGGGGTGAGTGATGTCAATGTGGCTGACCTTTGCTGACTGAAGTTCAGCTGAAACCAGCACCAGTGATTCCTACTCCCTATTAACAGTTGTCCTGCTCAGACCTGCTCACATCCTGTTTTAATGGAGACACCAATGCTGACCTGTGCAATATGATAATGTTAGCTTTTTCTTAATTGCAAATGTGTAGTGTATTGAATTTGTGTAAAAATGTCATAAGTTAGCAATTTCAACAATTTCAAATTTCACTTTTGATTTGCCCTAACAAGAAACAGTAATTGTGAATTATGTGGATTATAATTAATGGACATTATTCATTATGTTTAATGCATTTTTTTGTTAAACCTTAACCATGAATTGTACAGTGTATGACAGTAAAACTTAAATTGAGTAGTTGGGGACTGTTGCACTAATCGGATGCCAGCTCTCACGATCTTATGACCCTTACTACAGCAGTGACATGGGACATTTGAGGGCTTTATTTTTGGATGTGATCAAGCAGCTCATTAGAGAAACAGACAGGGTCTAGACACAGAGTACCATGTTCCTGTATCAGTGTTGGTTCCAGCATGATGGGATACCCCAAGGTCCTCTTGGCTCGGAGAAGTTCAGGGAGCCTCAGAAGTATAATTCTAAACGTAAACCTACATCTAAAATAGCCCTGGTAAACTGTCCTCAATTTTGATAACTTTGATTGGTGTATTACACTTGTAATGCCTTCTGGTTCCCACAAGCCTAGTTAAAGTACACACACAAACTATTTCCTTCCAGGTAATTTTGACACTAACCTGTTCCCAGGATGGTAAAGCTACAACAGCCATTTGCAGATCACTCCATGTACCATGTTGGCATCTCCGTTTATAGGCACCAAGTCGTCGGACGGCATCAACAGCCAAGTCTGACACAAGATGTCGTTGAAATAGAGATCCAGAACTGTGACCCCTATATCCCCTAAATATGGCTCCGGTCAAAAGTGTTGGACTACATACAGAATAAATGACAGTTTCAAGATGCACACCTAATCTTAGAGCTGAGACAAACATTAAAAATATGCTATTCTTCGTACTGTAGTACTTAGTAGGGAGGAGTAGATTGAAAATGCATTGTGAATAGTATCTGAGTATAGGCATTGGAACGTTGCCGTTGGAACACAGCCGGTGCAATCATCTGACCTGTAAACGAGATGGGTTGGCAGAGGCCAGCTGAATAGTTGAGTCAAGGACTTTCCTGTTGAAGGGGAGGTGGGGTTAGTAGTTATCCAAAACAAAATTATTAACATTTTGCCTTCAACGGGTTTCATTGTTTTCATTTCTATCATGTGTGAATTTCTTTCTAAGAATCAAGGTAGATAACACAGTAGGGAGCAGTAGATAACCCAGGAGGGAGCTCTTCCATATTATTCCAACCTATTCAGAAATTAAATTCTAAATATTCCTTATTGAAAAGCTTTAAAAATAATTCAATATAAATTAGAATAGTTCTTGATTCGACTGGAATTTAAATAGAACCCATATGCAAGTATAAACAGGCAGACAAGCTGTGTTTCCCACTGAACAAAATCTGGTTCAACCAATGTTGTTTCAACAAATACATTTTGTTATGACCTTAGTGTTTCTATACTGTGCTTAATAATTTCCAAAGCCTCCAAGGGAAAGCCATCCTAAGGTTTGGGATATAAAGCCACTCCATGAACAAAAGGATACTATTACATAATGCTGGAGTTGTTCTTTGGGTTATTACCTGTCATGTGGTTGAATGTTAAAGGACATGCTTCATGTCTTGCTGTCAGTGTTGGGGACAAATAAAATAGAAGGCAGTAAAATAGACAGAACCTGCTTCCTTAAGCAATAAGGCCAGATGGGGTATAGTACTATGCCAGTGTACGTCTGCTAAGGGCTGTTGTTATGCAGGGCGCACCGTAGATTGCCTGAATACCACCCGTACATTGACAGTACTACACATTCCCAAGATGCCTTATTGCTATTTTAACTGGTTGCCAATTGATTAGACAAGTAGAAAGGGATGTGATGTCACAGCCATGGTATACACTCATTCAATTCAGGATTCAAACAAGTGCTATATTGAAAGAAGAAATCTTTAAATATACAATTGGAGTAGACAGGTTTTTTAGATTGATATCTTGATCTGTAAATGGTAAATATATACTTGTGTGTACCTTGGTCTCAGGTTGCCTGCCTGCTTTGTTTTCTGGAAATACTCTTGTGTTACAGACTGTTTAATTCAACACAAGAGGCTCTGGCTGAATTGCAAGAGCTGAAACAAACAATCCCAATTGTAATGGAACAGTGAGTGTGATAGCCTGAATAGATAAAGTGGATTTGACAACTGAGCCCGGAGAGATCCAGCAGTACGTAATTATCCCTTAATGGCGGCCATCCATGACAAATCACTATGCCAAGGGAGGTAATTGGGCACTTGTGCCATTTCACTGTAGGCCACGCAATCATCTGTGAGTGTCCGGGCATATGCATAGGATCGTGCCAGTTCGCTTGCATTCAATTTGTTTGTGTATGTATGTACGTTTCTTGTGACCTGATTATAAACAGATTGTCACCTGAGGATGCAGGATCACCTTGAGACCCACATTCTTTCCACAGGCCTGAAGAAAAGAAATCGTCCTGCCCCAGGCGTGTTTACAGTCTGTTTCAGCAAACTAAGAAGAGTAGTGGGCTAAGTCGCTGCATTGCTAGACAGTCTGCTTCATGATAGATAGTGGATCTCGAGAACGAGGCAGGTTTAAATTGGCATTGCGCTGCCCAGGATTTGGGATAGATATGTCGGATTATCTACCTTGCCACGTCGCTCTCCAGCGGCTCCTTCTTTGGAGATCCGCTGTCTGTAAATTAAATTGCAGAAGTATAGTTGGTGAGTGTAATCATCCTGTGCATGATCTGACTAAAGGCTTCAGTGTTAGATGATGAGCAGTGTGAAAAGAATTGGCAGCTGTGCGCAGGGCCGGCCCCAGGCATAAACAAACTAAGCGGCTGCCACAATCGAGTGCACAGGCGACTCCGCATGGTAGGAGGGGGCCCCCAAATCAAATTCTGCTTAGGGCCTCCAAAAGGCTCAGGCCGGCACTGGCTGTGCGACATGTGTTTGGATGAACTACGTGCATGCCTCTCACCATCCCACATCTGTCCAAGGGTTTGCCGAGATGCCGACAAGGCAGGGAATAAATCATTTATCAACCACTCCACAGATGTCATATTAACAAACTATAGTTTTGGCAAGTCAGTTAGGACATCTACTTTGTGCATGAAACAGGTATGTTTTCCAACAATTATTTACAGATTGTTCCACTCATAATTCAACTTATCACAATTCAAGTGGGTAAGAAGTTACAGTTTACATACACTAAATTGACTGTGCTTTTAAACGGCTTGGAAAATTCCAGAAAATGATTTAATGGTTTAGAAGCTTCTAATAGGCTAATTGACATATTTCGAGTTAATTGTTGTTGAACCTGTGGAGGTATTTCAATGATTACCTTCAAGCTCAGTGCATCTTTGCTTGACATCATGGGAAAATCTAAAGAAATCAGCCAAGACCTCATAAAAAAATGTGTAGACCTCCACAAGTCTGGTTCATCCTAGAGAGCAATTTTCAAATGCTTGAAGGTAACACTTTTATCTGTAAAAACTAAAATATGCAAGTATAAACACCATGGGACCTGCAGCTGTCATACTGCTTAGGAAGGAGACACATTCTAACTCCTAGAAAAGAACATTGGTGTGAAAAGTGCAAATCAATCCCAGAACAACAGTAAAGGACCTTGTGAAAATTCTGGAGGAAACAGGTACAAAAGTATCTATATCCACAGTAAAACAATATCCAATTTCAACATAACATGAAAGGCCGCTCAACAAGGAAGTAGCCACTGCTCCAAAACGTCCATATAAAAGCCAGACTACAGTTTGCAACTGCACATGGGGACAAATATCATACTTTTTGAAAATATTGCTTCTGGCCATAATTACCATTGTTATATTTGGAAGAAAAAGGGGGAGGTTTCCAAGCTAAAGATCCCAACCGTGAAGCATGGGGTGGCAGCATCATGTTGTGGTGGTGCTTTGCTGAAGGAGGGACTTTGGCACTGCACAAAATAGATGGCATCATGATGAAGGGCAAAAATGTTAATATTTTGAAGCAATATATTAAGACACAAGTAAGGAAGTTAAAGGACAACTAAATCAAGGTATTGGACTGGCCATCATAAAGCACTGACCTCAATCCTATAGAAAAATGTGTGGGCAGAACTGAAACATCTTGTGCAAGCAAGGAGTCCAACAAACCTAACTGTTTGGAGGAATGGGGCAAACTTCAGCCAACTACCGGTAATTGTGGGAAGCTTGTGGAAAGCTACTACCAAGTTAAACAATTTAAAGGCCATTCAACCAAATACTAATTGAGTGTATGTAAACTTCTGACCCATTGGGAATGTGATGAAAGAAATAATAGCTGACAAATCATTCTGCTACTTTTCAGACATTTCACATTCCTAAAATAAAGTGGTGATCCTAATGGACCTACGACGGAATTTTACTAGGATTGAAAATCTGAAATTAGGAACAACTGATTTTCAATGTTTTTAGCAAAGGTACTTGTGACTTTAACTCTAGTTGGGTTGTCAGAGCCAAGAATAATGTCTTATGGAAGAGGAATAATGTTTACCAGGGCTTGACCAGGGAAGGAAAGTGAGTGACGTGGTAGTTGACCCAAACTTGACACCAGCACTAGGGTCAATATGTTCTTACACACGTGTTGTTTACTAAGCAGTTGGGAAAATGTTCAGACTGCTTTACAGTAGAGGTGAAATTTAATATTGTCTCAATGAGTGTTGGCGAGGGGAAAAAGAAAGTGGACGGCAACGAGCAGAACAGCTGCGCCCCCTCAACCAACTGCTAAAGAAAACAGGGGCAATGTGTTGTGGAGACTATTCTGACTTAAAAAACACAGTTTCTATTTCAGAATTAGTTAAAATTAGGTTAAGGTTATTGGTTTGGGTTTGGTTAGGGTTTGTCTTCCACTTTCTGTTTTGGTCCATTTGCAAGTCAATAAGTTTGGCCTTTCCAAATACAGTGCAGAGTTTGACCCAGGGGCTGGCCTAGTGGGACCAAACATTCTCCCTGAGGTTGGTGCTTACATCATACTCCTGCTGCCCTCCTTCTGTACTGTCACCATCTAGCCTGGAATAATCTAAGACAACCAAACACTTATGTCAATCAGACCTGAGCAGGGGTGTATTAAATCAGGTAAAGATGTTGATGTTTCATGGATTTGAATGTTGTCTTTTGTTTCTATTTGAACATAATCTAGTCCATAGGGCACACACAATCTGTAACCTTGAATTCAAATCAAAACATGACTCTTAAGATCTAAGAAACATGATTTTAAGATCAGAAAGCATGCTCAATCAACACATCATGTCATATTTCTGTTCATTATTGTCTACAATCATTCCTATTAATTTAGGGAGCCATTAATATAGAGCCACATTGTTTTGTGTTGTATTCACATAAAGTAAAGATGTGCTATCATTCAACACTAATACAAGGAGCAGGGTAGATCAATGCCCATTTTTTGCAAAAGAGATACATACTGTTATGCTTTCCCAAAAGCAAGAAAACTGAGGAAAGTTCCACATTACATGAAAAAAGAGTCAATTGCAATTTGTGAATGAAAATAGTATATATAAGAATGTGTTAACAACATTTTATATATATTTTTTAAAGAATTAGTATGTTATATGTACAGTCATGGTCAAAGGTTTTGAGAATTTCACAAGTATTGGTCTTCACAATGTTTGCTGCTTCAGTGTTCTTAGATCTTTTTGTCAGTAGTTACAATAGTATACTGAAGTATAATTACAAGCATTCCATCAGTGCCAAAGGCTTTTTTTGACAATTATATTCAATTTATTCAAAGAGTCAATATTTGCGGTGTTGACCCTCCTTTTTACAATCCGCCCTGGCGTGCTGTCAATTAACTTCTGGGTCATGCCCTGACATATAGTAGCCCACTCTTGCATAAACAATGCTTGGAGTTGAGGATCAACCACAAGTTCTCAATGGGATTAAGGTAGGGCCCTATGAAATCAGTTTTATTTTATGGCCAATTCCATTGAATTGAAGTACGTGTTTTCCACTTCTTAATCTCAAACCTCCATATACACCCCCTGGGCCAGTTGTTCCCAAACATTTTTGGTTACTGTACCACCAGGGGTCCTAGTACTGTTGTATACATTAATGCATTTAGTCATTAGTTAATCAAAACAGAGTCCAGAGAATGTGTAAAATAGAGCAAGGACTTTAATTGTTAGAAGCAACATGTTAAATTCAGATTTCGTCTATAGAGGAAAGTTTCCAGAATTCTCTCTGCAGTTCCTTTTTATCTCAGTAAACACTCATTCCTTATTGATTAACTCTAACATTTTGAATCCAAACCCACCAATGAAATGTTCAACAGATGCATTTTCTCTAACATTTGCCAAGCCAATATCTGCCTAGCTTCAATCAAGCACATCAAGCAGCTATCAAGCACATTACAACGTTTGAACGATATGATGGAGACAAGGGGTAAGCCAGCACCCAGAAGTTGAAGCTCCTATGGGGAGATTCTGAGGCTACTTAGGCATCACCTTCCGTTAGCATTCCATAGACTCCCATTCATTTTGGCGTCACTTTGAGAGCGAATAAATATACAACTGAAGTGTTTAAAGACTGTATTTGTCCATTGTTTATTTCTGAAGAAACATGAGAATGTATAAAAAGCTCTATTACCTTGTATCTCACGTTATGGCCCCGAAGCAGCCATTTTTGTAAAAATAGGCTAAAGATTGTGTCATAACCATGAAACTTTCTGTCATAACCAAAATACTTTCTGTCGCACAGTAAAGAAATTATCGTAGAGTCAGGAGAAGCTTGCAGGCAATCGGGGGGACGTGGAGGCATACAGTCAAAATGACAAAATAATGACTCAGAATACTTACCAAAAGTTGCTCCTGCTCCTATGCTCATGACAACTCCTACTCACGCTCTCCGTCTCTGCAAGAGGCAAGAAGAATTACAACTTTCAGATAGGTTGCTTGTCACATCTACGTCCACACGCTCAGGGGCGTCATGCACCTATTTTTTTAAGGGGGCACAGTGTGCACTAGAGATGCGAGGTTGGTGGTTATATCAACCGCAGATCGGGCGGATGACATGACAAAAAATAATATTTAAATTAAATGTGGGTGGGTGGCAGTTAAACCAATGAAATGATAGAAAAAATATACATAGTTAAATATTGTTACCAACATCCGAAAAAAATCAAGCACACTTTAAAATAGTCAAGTTCCCTAAAGGTAACAAAAAGTTAAAATCAAGTAGCCTACCAGCATTTTTTCCTCTCCAGTGTGCAATAGGAATATAGAATACAGTAAGTTGACCGATGATTAATCTCCCATGTTGTCGTGTCTAAGAACGCAAGAGCTAAACTTTTACAAGTTCAATAACCCACAGCCTAAAAGAAGGTAAGAAAAATAGTCGGAACACTTTTAATTAGATGTGCAAGGAAAGCATGCACGTTTTGAGGTTGTTATGGACAATAAACAATGTGCATTGTTTTGCGGTGGACTTTCAGCAAATTTTGGAATGAATAGAGCCAAGGTTTCTTCAATATTGAGGCTCCATAGTCTATTTATTGTATGATTGTTAGGCCTGCTGGTATAAAATGATTTGCACTGTCTACCTGAAATAGACACGCTCTCTTCCATGCATTCAAAATTAACGGGAGTCTTCAGAACAGGCTCGTCCTGCCTAGTCGTCACCCTGACATGGCAGTGCGAGTGCGTAGAGTTAATTAGCCTATGTGAAAGACTTATTTTATTCAAGCTTTTTTCTTTTTGCAAAGAAATAGTGCAATATGCATTTATAAGTAGTAGACTAAATAGCAGCATGTTTAAATTATGTGCCAAATTGTGTTTTTATTACAATGATAATACTGTAGCGGAGTCTAGTCAGGTAAGGTCAGGTTTGCCATTTTATTTAGGCTATTTATTTATTTTTGACCCTGTGCGCCGATCGGTGGTGTTCACTGCTGATATTCTGAGTCAAGAGCTTTCTAGCCTCGCGGCTCGCGTCAGCAGAAGTATGGTTCAAGGAACAGGCAGAATTTTCCAAGGCAATGCAGAGGTCAGACCGTAATAGCATGTATGGCAAAGGTACAGCTAGGGATATCCACAGGCAGAGTAATTCAAACAGGCAGAGGTCAGAACGGAATAGCATGTATGGCTAAGGTACAACTAGGGATATCCACAGGCAGAGTAATTCAAACAGGCAGAG
>JACXGM010002263.1:0-22294 GCA_016801145.1 Umbra pygmaea
CTTGGCTTAATACGGAAATATTTAATCTGATGAAAGAAAGAGACGCTGCTTTAAAAAGATCATTAAAATCCAGGATAAATAGTGATAGGTATAGGTTCACTTCATTACGTAATCAAGTAATCAAAGTGATCAGAAAGGCCAAAGCCAATTTTTTTATAACAATTATTAATGAGGGAAATGGTAATACAAAGTTGATATGGGAACAGATTAAGAACGTAATGGGAATTAGCCACAGGCCTAGAAACCAGTTAGAGTTGAACCTGAATGGTAAATTAATACAAGATCCAGCAAAAATAGCTGTAGCTTTTAATGAATATTTTATCAACTCTGTGGATGAAATCGCACAGAATTTTCCCCTACTTTTTCCCTATATTGTCAAAATAGATGAAAGTAAGCCTTCTTTTAGCATTCAACCTATCTCTATCTAATCTCAACAGCAAAATATATTTATGGAATGGATTCCAAAATGCTTAAATCCCTGAAAGAACACCTAGCCTACCCTATCACACAAATTGTTAACCAGTCAGTATTAGAGGGGATATATCCAACTACTTGGAAGACTGCAATTGTAACTCCTATATTTAAGTCAAATGACCCTCTGAACATAAATAACTACCGCCCAATCAGTATTCTACCTGTGGTCTCCAAGGTTGCTGAAAAATGTGTATCAGAGCAGCTTGTCCCTTTCTTTAATAATAGTCCATTCACTCTTCATCCGATGCAGTTTGGCTTCAGGGCCCATCATTCTGCAGGAACAGCTAACTGCCTCTTTTTAGAGACTGTTCGAGCAATGGTTGCCAAGGGAGGTGTTGTTGGCACTGTGTTTTTAGATCTTCGCAAAGCTTTTGACACGGTCAACCATCAGGTCCCTATTGCCAAACTCTCTGCTTTTAATTTGTCCTCTTCCGCAATCAAATGGATTGAATCATATTTAACAGGTAGAACTCAATATGTTTCTGTGAACAACTATCGTTCATCCGTTCTCAATTTACACACAGGGGTACCACAGGGATAAATACTTGGCCCGCTTCTGTTTAGTCTATACATCAATGATCTGACATCAGTTTGCCCTGATATCAATACACTAATGTATGTGGACGACACTGTAATTTATGTGCATGCCAAGACAAAACATCTCGCTGCTGCAAAACTGACCACAGCTATGGGTCAGATCACCAATTGGCTAAATCATTCGTGCCTTAAATTAAATGTAGATAAAACTGTGGGAATGTTTTTCACAAAGAGACAATGTAACGTTGTGTCAAATATAATGATTTCAGGTCAAAACATTAGTATTGTGCCACAATTTAAGGATTTGGGAATTATTATTGATTCTAATCTTTCTTTTAAACCACATATTAAGAACATGTGCAATAGGGTCAAGTTTAGCTTAGCTAATTTTAGATATATTAGAAATGCACTTACTTTTAATGCTGCCAAATTATTTATGGACACCATGATTGTGTCACATCTAACATATTCTCTGACAAGCTGGGGTCAAACTAACAGCTTATCATTAAAGCCATTAGCAACTCTTCATAAAAAAGCTCTTAAAGTTTTGGACCAGAAGCCTAATAGTTCACATCATTGTGTTATTCTTAAAAATCATAAATTGCTAAGCTGAGAAGATGTAATCAAATACAAAAACATCTGTTTGGTATACAAAATTCTGCATAATACCACTCCTGCTCCTTTGAATTCATTAATAATCCAACGTAATAATAGCAGTCAGATCACCAGAAGCACCACACGAGGTGATCTTCTAATCCCATTTAGGAAAAGTAAATTTAAATCATTTTCTGTTAAAGCAATACAAAACTGGAACTCATTGCCCACTACAATCAAAGATTTACATACATATTCCACCTTTCCTATACATCTAAAAAACGGGCTGTCCGACAATTACACCTGCACACATTAATTTGACAGATGTGATGTGTATTTGATATGACACGGTCATGCTGCTGCCACCTGCTCTCTACTGCCTGCCTCAACGTTATGTCCTGTATGTGCTTCAATGTGGCCTCTGTGTGATTACTCTTTGTGTCGACTTGTACTGTTATTGCATGAACTGTTTTATGCCTTTCCAATCTGTGCTTGCTTTTTTGTTTATTTGTGTTTGTCTGAATGGTGTGCCACATGTTTAGTGTCTGTTCCCTCTTGCTTAGTCCTTCTGTAAATATACTTGTAATGTATTTTATTTGATGTATGCCTATTGACAACTGGCCGGGGACTACAGTTGGAAATTAGCCGTAGAGGCTAAAGCTGCTCTTTTTTATCAAAAAGGGACTGTCCACGTCATTATAAACTAATAAACTAAACTAAACTAAAACTAAACTAAGAAGCCTTTTCTGCACACACGCCACAAACAGAGTCGCTTGAGGTATGCAAACGCACATTTGGATAAGCCAGCTTCATTTTGGAAGAAGGTGCTGTGGAATGATGAAAAAAAGATGGAGTTATTTGGTCATAACAAGGGGCGTTATGCATGGCGGCAAAAGAACACAGCGTTCCAAGACAAACACTTGCTACCCATATTAAAGTTTGATGGAGGTTCCATCATGCTGTGGGACTGTGTGGCCAGTGCTGGTACTGGGAATCTTGTTAAAGTTGAGGATTGCATGGATTCCACTCAATATCAGCAGATACTTGAGAATAATGTAGAGAAATCAGTCACAAAGTTGAAGTTATGCCAGGGCGGGATATTTCAACAAGACAACGACCAAAAACACTGCTCAAAATCTACTCTGTCATTTATGCGGAGGAACAAGTACAATGTTCTGGAATGCCCATCCCAGTCCCCAGACCTGAATAAAATTGAAAATCTGTGGGGTGATTTGAAGCGGGCTGTCTATGCTCAGCAACCATCAAACCTAACTGAACTGGAGAATCCAGACACCCATTACAGGCTATAGGAGGCCCCATTACAGGCTAAAAGGAGGCCCAACTGAATATTGATGTGATATTCATGTTGGGGTGCCCACATTTATTTTATGCATCTGCTTAATTTCATTTGGATGCAAATTCCTAATTTCACTACCGAAATATTACTGTGTCCTTCAGTTATTTGATAGATAAAAATGAAATTGCTGATCCAAACACACAATTATTCATAAATGAAAATCATGGAAATTGTCAGGGTTGCCCAAACCTTAGCATACAACTGTATATCTAGTGATTTAGCACTTGTGCTAGCTTGACCCTGCTCTCCCTAAATGAGAATGGCCTGACGAGTGTGACAATCAAATAAATACTGTACTTCAAGCAATTTAGGAACATAGACAATTTATATATTTTTGTGGTTACACTGTATTTGGAGAGTCCGAAATTCCATCTGTAGGTGCTCTGCAGATAGTTTGTTGATGATATGACTATCAACAAAATATCAACAATGTATCTGTTGATAAGCAACTAAATCTGTAGTTTAAGGGTAGGGGTAAGTTTAGAATATGTTTTAGGGTAGTGGTTAAGGTTAGGGTTAACAGTAGGGGAATGGTTAATGTTAGGATTAGAGTTAGGATTAGTGATAGTTGGTTAAAATGTTGTTGATAGTCTGCAGATAATCTGTAGAGCATCTACAGATACACTTTTTGGACTCTCCATTTTTGTTATTGTTCATCTGTGTGGAACTTCTGGCATTTTAACAACCTGAAATTGTATTAGAACATGCTGAAATACACCTCCAGAAATAACATGATGCCCGTTATAATTTTTTTTGCAAGATAGATATAATCATTATCAGGTTCTGTACTGTCATAAAAAAGGTATTGTTTCATTTGATATAAAACCCCATTATAATATGGTTTTGGTCAAATTTTGGTACAAACTTTGTGGCATAAAGAATATTTGAATAAAATTCAGGATCACTCAAAGAATGATAAATCATTTGTAACATTTCAATAACTTTCAGTTTGAATATTTGAATTACAATCCTTTGAATTGAAAATGATACAAATTATTAATAAATATTCCTTTATGGTGAACAGCACTGGGAACCCCAAAGGAGAAAGTTCCCAGTGGCACGAACGCATGCACACACACACACACATTATTGAATGTAGGCGTCCAGTGCTGTGTTGTGGCCAGAAAACTACCTCATCTCTGCTTCTCATATACTATATTAATTTTATCAATTCATTTAGATCCCTTTGCCAAGCTAAAGAAAATTATGTAAAAATGTTGCAACTGATGGTTTCAGGTCTCCTTCATTGTACCAATTATTTTTCCACATGCTTTGCATGACCTCTGATGATATTTTCATGAATCAGGGAAAAACAGCCAACAGACAGAGAGGGCTGGAGGCTGACTTGTGGGTGGAATTGTGAGAGTCATACAGGTCAGCACAGCAATTTATGTTTAGCTAAGCATTACATATGACAGAAGCAAAGGCTCAATTTCTTAAATAGCCTTACTTTGAGACAAACAAATGTTCTTGGATGTTTTAATGCAAATAAATAAAATAGGAATCTTTATTTTCTTTTACCCTGTTTGGACGTCGACAACACTAGAGCATAAACAAGATAGTAATGATGACGTAATCAGAGGGACTTTAGAGGAACCCTCTCAAATCTTTCAGCTCATATATAGTTGTCAACTTTGCACTCTCTCTACTGCAGCCAAGCAACAAACTATTGTTTGGAAGTGCTTAACCGGGCGTGTTGGTTGAGTAGGCTACTATGGAAGTATTCTGTTTAGCTAGCTCTGATTCCATATATGTCACGTTCCTGGAATGAGGTGAGACAGGCGCGAAGGTATAAATATCCAAAATGGTGTTTATTCAACAAACACAGACTTGAAAGTAAATACTGCCTCGTGGGGCAAACTAATCAAACCGACAGAATAACGTGTACAGAAAACATTGACTGACAAAGGACATGAGGATGACAACCTAGTTAAATACAGAGACATACTAATTGCTAACTAAACCCATCTGTGTAGAACCAGTGACGTAACCAATAACCCATGACATTAACAGGACACAAGAGGGCGGCACATACTAAAACAAAGGGAGCACAGAGACAAGCCTACAAACCCCAACCCATGTGTGACAATATAGCTAGCTCGTAATTTCAATATTACATTAAAATGTTACATAATATGTAATTTATTATTATACTCTACTGTTTGCTAATTGCTAAATAATGTAAGTTAATTTACATTGTCTACATCTGTTCCACACAGCCCTAAATCACATGGAATACGTTCTGAGGGAACTATTTTGTAAAACCGATATATGTCAAATATGAACGTATGAGAGGGTCAATTACGTTTGTAGGGAACTCAATTGAAAACTTGAATAACGTTAAATATGAACATATGAAAATCATGACCTAGCCTGTAAATAGCATCGTTTTTGCTAGGGCGGAGATCGGGGATGGTGGATCTGCGACTTGCATGCCAGTGTTCGCGAGTTCAAATCCAGACCGGCACTTTGTGCGTATTTTGTTCTACATTGCCTGCGTCATGCAGACAGACGATTGTCGTTTTTTTGCAATGTTAACCCTAACCTTAATCCTAACCTTAACCTCAGTAACGTCATATCTAACAATAACAGTTAGTAACCTAATGTCTAACCTTAACCGTTAGTACCCTCATACCTGACGTTAACTGTGAATGTTGCCATATAATTTTGAACGCTATGGAATGTATGGAATGTGTGTAATGTTCTCGCATAAATCCGCTAAACTAAATGTACACGGGCAACGTAATATAAGTACAAATATAGCCTAACAATGAAACGTGCAGTTCAAATGTAAAAAACCCTAAATGTGTTGACATATAACGTCATTCAGGTTTTCAAAATAGTTTCCTAAGAACATAATTTGGAAGATTTTCTGAGATGTACGGTTGGTTCCACACCTTGCGGACCACGGTAATTATAACTAGCTGACCTAAAGTAGTTACATATGTTATATACAACAGGTGGAACCACTAGCCCAATTATCAGTCTATTTAAGTTGTTTTTGAGTGTTTGTATACTGTCAGTCATTGTCACATGTAACCCTGTGTCTTATGTGGATTAATCTTTATTAACTGTATCATGTTTTTTGCCTGTCTTGTTCTTTTGTATATAAGTTTTGCTATTAAACGCTGTTTGCTTTCAGTAATTTCCCTTCATGTTTGTCTTGCTCCTTTCACACACCAGCATGGAGGAATATTACAGAATGACCAACCATAAGAAGAGACAGCAAAGGAGGAGGCACAGCTGACTGGTACGGGAACACAAAGCCTACTACAACCCAGGCTTCCATTCTCGGGTGTTGGATAGGCTTGGTAGGGCCAAAGGCAGGAGCTACATGTACTGGCCTAGGAGGGAGACATTCTCCACCACAGACATGGGCTAGCTACCACACAACGGACAGGAAATTCATGGACACCTACCATGATTTCCTAAACAACTTTTTTTGGGGGGGCACAAGCGGGTACACTCAGGGGAAAATGCCATGGAGGAGCAAGAGCAGGAATTGCATGAGGACGACGGCGAAGAAGTAAAAGACCTGATATGCAGGGAGACCAGGAAGAAGGTGAGGAGGAAGGTGAGGGGGACCAGTCATCTCCAGACTGCCAAACCCTTGTTGGCTACAGGCATGCTCTCTATCCACTCTACCATCTGGCCGCCCTAGGCAATTAGAGTCCTCCTCGACGCCGGTCCCGCAACTAAGATAGTTGAAGGTGCTTGTTGACCTGCAGGTCCCTCCTCAACCTGGTCTACTGCAACCACAGCTCTCCCAGCAGCTGTCATGGTGGACCTACATCCCTTTCGCCATGAAAGCACTGTCTGCTCTGCTCCTATCCACTGTGTCTGTAGCGTTTCCCTCCGCGTCAGTGCCAGTGGCTCCACCCTCCGTGTCAGTTGTTTAGGTGGTTGCTCGCCATGCCAACGATGGCGCTACTAAGCCTGTGCTGGAGGACCTGACCCTGCTAGGACCACTGACGCTCTGCAAGCTGCAGCGGAGACAACCGGGGGTCCACCATTGTCACCAAATGTAGCTGAGACCACCAAGAGACCACCTGTAGCAGCAGCCGAGACCTCTGAAGGTCCACAGCCAGCAGCGGCAGTAGAGACCACCAGTGTGCTGCCGGCAGCAGTTGAAACCACAGGTGAGCCTTCAGCAGCAGCCAAGACCACCAGCGATGTTTCAGCAGCAGCAGAGACCACCGGTGAGGTTACAACAGCAGCTGAGACCACCGTTGAGGCACCAGACTTGGTCCAAGGAAAGAAAAAGCGGTGAACCTGCGACAGGGTGTTACATTCGTGTTGCTCCCCAGGAGGGGAGTGGGATGTCAAACCCACTACACAGGACACCCTGAGGTCAACAAAAGAGGTATGTGGTCGTAGGTGCGAGCAAGGACACAGAGACAACAGGATTAACAAATGGCTTTTATTTGTCACGGTAAATTATAATAGTAAATAATAGTTTTGGGAGGAGAGGCTGAGCAGACCCAAAGCAGAGAAATAATACACAAAGTCCCACCCCTAACCTGCACAATACTAACACACACAAAGCTAATCTAACTGGAACTCGATCATGGGTGGCCAATGCTTATTAATGCAGGTGGGGAGAGAAGCCTGGCCCGTGTGGTCCAAAAGACGAGCTACTGTAGCTGAAATTGCTGAAAAATGTAATGGTGGTTCTGATAGAAATGTGACAGAACACACGGTGCATCAAAATTTGTTGCTTATGGGGCTGTTTTCTTTGCAGCACAAGCGGTACCTACACAATATTCAGTAGGTGGTCATACTGGTATATGTGTATGTGTCTGTTTATACATAAATATATATGTACATACAGTTTTTCATTGTGGTGCAGTGGAATGTACAATGGAATGAACATACAATAATGACCTTATAACTGCCCAAAGTTTTCATTGAAATAGACAACAGGAAAGATATACAGCAGCATGATTGTGTGTGGGGATCTTAGTACCAGAGAAATGTCCATAATGACCAGAAGTGACCCTCCTGTACTGGCGGTGCCTGGTGGACCTGATGGGCTGGAACAGTCCATGGCTCTTAAGTCATAAATCAGAAGCAGGACTGTTCTATTGAATGTGAAATAAAGAATAGTGGATACCAAATACTTCTTGTCAATTTATACTTAGTTAATTAAAAATGACCAATACATTCAGCCATGCCTTATGCAATGGAGCAACAGGCATTTTTATGCAAACCGGCACTGATTTGTGGACCAGGCTTTAAAAAATGCTGTCATACATAATTACATTAAATGTTTCCAGCACACATGTAAACATGTAATCAAATTACGGTAACCATTGTTATTTCCAACAATATGCAATAGTTCTTTGTCGAACTAAGTTATGCCCATTATTAACTTTGAGTACATTAAAATGTGACACAGACCCTATAAGTAGATTATTATTTGAATGATTTAGTTAGTTAAACATATGACCACATTATGATATGAATATGAACAGCTTTGAAATATTACTTCACTTGTGATATGCTATACTCCTCTATTGTTCTGTTAGGCTACATTGTGATTCATGTTCGCAAGCAGTGTTGTGGAGCAGCCAATGTTTTGTGACAATAATGAGTAACTAAATCGTTAGTATCTCAATACAAGTAATTCGTTATTACTCTTAAAATGAGACAATTCGTTATATTTACAATATTATTTCCCCTTTTCCATTTTAATACTCAAGTAAGTAATTTATTTGCGCAACACTGATCTGTAATGGAAAAAGATATTTGCATGGCTGGAAATGTTCACATTATTTCAAACCTATTGAAAAGCAGCGAGCAAACAATTGTTTTCGGCGAAATCTGCAAAGCCTTGTCAGTGGTAACAAAATTAAAAGTTTGTCTCTGATCGTAACGCTCGGAAACATTATTATGCAGTTTACAACGAGTGTATATGTCATTTACAAAATATATTTTCTCCTGTTATTCCAATAAACACATGTTGAAAATGTGCATATTTTCACAGAACCTGGTGCTTACAGAAGTACCTAGTTACTTATTCCACTGCAACTTATCAAAACAACTAATGTTAGCTAGCTAAAGTTAACTTGACAGTCTCTCACTAATGTTCAATTGAAAGTGGACAAAAGTTTGTATAGGTACTATCCTAAATACATGTTTCTTACTCCATAGATGCATCCACAAAAGTAGTTTCTAGACAAAAGTGGGCATAGGTAATAGAAGTAGTCCGACAACTGTTTCTTTCAGTACATGCACCGGCTCTGACTGCATTGCCCACTTCAATAGCACCCATAATGATTTTCCCTTTTTCCAATTAGCAATGGTGTTCAGTGGATTTGAATATTAGGTAATTTATCGAATGATGTGAATTTTTTCCACTTCTCAAATCTTTTAATAATTAAGTAGAATTATCTGTTTATGCTTGTCAGTAGAGACAGAAGAGGGCGAGCAAGATGGAGGGCAGAAGTGTGTGAGAGAGAGCAGAAACCAGGTGAAAAAGTGAACAGAAAGTGAAGACATGGTGACTGGAATGCCAAGACGAAGCTTTTAATTATGACTCTAATAAATGTCTGAAAACTAATCTGTATTGTCCACACTAATCATTTTTTTACTCCAAACCTAATTTGTTACTCCAAACCTAATTTAGAGAACCTGATTCTAATGATTAGCTAGTTGGTTGATAAGCTGACCTAAGTGCAGTTGGAGTGAAAAGCTACAGGATGGTAGCTCTCCAGGAACAGGGTTAGAGACCCTACAAGGCCTACAAGTACAGTAACTAGTTATGAGTAGACAGGAATATAGCAAGAGATGTTGAAACAAGCTAGTGTCATTACAGCAATGATACAATTGTACATGTATTATAGAGACTCTATTTTTACAACTAGTTAATACATGTTTTTTTTTACACATAATACACCATTTACAAAGTCACACATCAAGGATATTGAGAAAGGTTTGTTTAATTCTGTCCTGAGTACCCTTTTACATAATTTATTGTCCTAGTAAAGTAAAGTGTTTTTATTTTTTTATTGTTCATACTAAGAAAGAGAGGGAGTGCCCACTGGTGAACTGAGAGAGAGGGATGGAGAGGCCACAAGTGGAGAGAGCAAGCACCAGATGAGAGAGAGATCAGGTAATCAAGACAAGTAGTCTGTGTTTCACAAACAGCAGCTGTACTGCCCACATTGATTGCATTGCACCCAAAACTATATTCCTGATTAAATTATGGTTATGTTTTCTTCTTTCCAGCGCTATTATTGCTCATTTTAGGTTTCAGTTGGTTTTATCCATGGGGATTAAGTTCTTTTTTATGAAAGCATAGCTAGTCTCTTATTACAATCTGTCGTTGGTAGGCATTTAAAACCAATTTAGACCCCCATATCATGGCATACAGAGTCAGTAATGTTAGTACATTAAAGAGAAGCCACACTTGTGGTGTGTTGGTTTTGGTGAGTTTAACAGCAAATAATTAATTACATGGCTGAGCCCCCCGAACAGCCAAATCCTAGAATTGCCTCTGGACTGAAGTGTAGTGTTTAGGTGTCATTTTGGTATGAATTACTGTAAATATGATAAAAAACCAAGAAGATCTAGACCTCACTCATTTCTTAACCCTGGCTACGGCCCTGGTGACAAAGTAATATATATTTTTTTGGGGGGTATTTCTTTAATAATTTTCTATTGACAGTACAGGAGGAAGCAGAAGACATGGAGCCAGTAGTGCGAGCCGGGGCTTGAACCCCAATCGCCAGGGAGCATGCGTAGACTGGAGTCGAGAGCATAGACCACTACACAAACTCTGGCACGTGACAAGGTAAGTGTGTCCCGACTACTCACCCGTCTACATTTGACAGCACTTTACCTATTTCTGCGGACCCTAGCAGACCCCCAAGTGGCTTGGACAAGGCTGGACCAGGGTGCGTTCATTACATTTTACATTTAAGTCATTTAGCTGACAATTATCCACAGCAAGGGACAGAAAGTACGGAGACCCCTAGAGCAACTTATGGTAGTGTCCTGCTTAAGGACACAATAACATTTGGCCCAGGCGGGAATCAAAACGGCAACCTTCTGACTCACTAACCACTGAGCTATCTGCTGTCCCTGTTTCTTGAACCGGTGTGAGTTCCGGAAAAAAATGCATGTGTGCTGTCTCGATGTCCTCCTTACTTTCTGCTGCAGTTCCAGGAGCAGGTGTGGTGCTGAAACTGCATTACATACACTTTTCTTACCTGGTTATTTTCAAACAGTTGTTTAAAACAAAAGTGGACACTGGAGTCATTTTTTGTTATGTTAGTGGATGCATTGCCGCAACAACAGACAGCTTGCTCGCAGTGGGCATCCACCAGGTAGAATTGATCTATAGAATCTTTGTGGGAAGCCATGTAACTAATACTTAAGTGCTACACAATTGAATGTACTTTTTTACACATTGTTTGTCAATGGCATTCAGTACAAGGAGTAGAATTTAAGCCAAAATGGCTGAAATCCAGGCTACAAAGTATAATTAAAGGAATTGAAATAATGCTTAATACTAGACAATTCTTAATAGGCTACTAACCATCACTGGAAGGGCTGGAAACCTTTCAGGATTTTAGGTCAGGGAATCCTCAATTTATGTTCTCTTTTATCTGTATATTGTCCTGTTAATTTCCTCCTGAACTTTTGTTTTTAGCAACCCTTTTATAATCAAGGTAAAATAAAACTTCCAGACCCCAAAATAAATGAATAATGAAAAAATGTAATAATCCAAAGAAAAACACCCTGTACCCCTTAACTTGAATTAATATACTAGCTCCATAGCCATAGAAGGGGTAACCTATTTAGTCAATATTCCATGTAGTGCTTTGGTTGTAAAATCCTGGGGGCTCATTTGAGGCGTACATACGCAAAGATCTGGTACAATCATTTCTACACAAAGTGTGGGATTTATCAATATGAACATTTGCCTGAGAATATTCGTAAATCTATTCACAGCTTTAATCGTGCATATGCACGATGCCAAGCAATGGAATAAGTAAACAATTTTTTTTAATGTAGACTAATCAATTTGGAAAATATATATTTTTGAATGTGTGAATTAAAAAAATGTAATAAGGTTTTGATTTGATACACTGCAAATTATTTGGCTCTTACCAAGATAAAAAACTTAAGATTTAGAAGTGTTAGAAAATTTCTTTTGTTTTAAGTGTGAATTTCTTTTTTTTAAATGTTCAACTTCACACTATAATCTTAAATCAAGCACAACCAATCTTAATTCAATAATTAAGGGGTACTCAAAACAAATGAAATTTTCTGTCCATGCAGCAAGATAATTTGACTTGTTTTGAGTACCTTTTCCCTCAGATTTTGTGTTTTTATCTTGCGTTTTGACACCCCTTTTTTGCAGTGTAGTTTCTCCATTGTGAATTAATGTAATGCTCCTTTAGGCTATGGTATTTAATTGAATTTGAATATGTGAGTTCATTTGTAATAATAACATTCACTTGTTAAATTATAGATATGTACTGTAAAAATATTGCTGAATTATTCTAGTAGACAGTATATGATGTATTTTTTTATGACATATCTCTTATATGACTATATCCTATACATTATACATATTATCATAATATACTGTACTTTACAGTACTGTGCACTGTATGTATAGGCCACTTTATATAAACCTGTTTCAATTGCTGTGGGACCATTGTTCTGATAGATCATTTTCTCTCTGAGCACCAAGAGCTTCATCAGCATGCAGATATATGGATCCTCAGGGTTTTCTGCTCCTCCAAACATCATTAAAAAGAGCAGAGACCACTGCTTCGTTGACTTCAGTGATTCAATTAGCCATGTGGACCAGGTGTATGTGAGAGTCGGAGAGGGCGGGATTGAAGAGATGGGAAGTAGTGCATCTCCACCTTAGCGTGGCTTTGGTTCTGTTTGGTCTGGAGGTCCCCAGGTGGTAACACTCTTGGCTTTTACTTAGCACTGCCTGCAGGCTCCTTGCAGCGTTTTTTTCAGCTACCACTCTGCTACTCCCAGGAAGACAAGGGCCTTGCCTGGGGAATCGAAATATCACTGTCACTCGGAATGGTGTTTAAATAAAAAAGACACCTATGATTCGAACCAGCCATCTATAATTTAAAAGTGAAAAGAGAACATTGTCTTGAGAAATAGGGAGCGAGTGTGAGCAAATGACAAAGATGGGACCTAGAGGGGATTAATAGAGTTCTTTTTAGACTGGTCAAGTTCACATGGCGAACTATGCATTGAACATTTTACATTTTAATCATTTAACAGATGCTCTTTTCCAGAGCAACTTACAGTGAGTGCATACATTTAGGAAAAGTAGGTAAAACAACCACAACTTAGTAGTAACATACTTAGTTTCAACATATGAAACAGTGAATTGTCACAATCAGTGCTAGAGAAGGATCATACAGATAACAAAACATTTAAAAACAACAAAAGTGGAATACAACTAATTTAAGTACTCATTGAAGAGGAAGGTTTTCAGACATTTCCTAAAGATGGGTAGAGACCCTGCTGTTCTAGCCTCCAGTGGAAGCTGGGTCCACCATTGTGGAGCCAGGACGGTGAAGAGTTTTGACTGCTTGGATTGGGAGCTGACTTCCTGAAGGCATGGGACGGTCAGGAGATGGCAGAACGGAGAGTATGTCTAGGGGTGTAGGGTTTGAGCATTGCCTGAAGATAGGGGGGAGGAGATCCTCTTGTTGCTCCATAGGCAAATTTTATAATCTAGCTCCCGTAGGAGGGGGACCTGACACCCCACTGCCCAAGGACCACCAGCGGTCAGCCGAAGAGATATGGGGCTGTGATGGGTGCGAGGAAGGGCACAGACAAAAAACTACTTTTAAACCCAGGCTTTTATTGAGCCACGGTAATGATAATAATAATAAAATAATATGTTTGGGAGAAGGGACTGGATGGGACCAAAGGAAAGAAATCAAAACATAAAGTCCCCACCTCTAACCTGTCCTATATCCTTAACAAAAACACATAAACTGGCACACAAATGAGGCACACTAACCAAAATTACAGGGAGCGGTCTGCCCAGGTCTTGCCTAGTGTGCTTAACAAGTAGGTTAAGCCCCACACACCTTGCCTACACACTCCCAAGTGCATCTCCAACCTCCCTGGGAAGAAATGAAAACAAAGGTTAACAACAAATGAAAACGATGAATAATCAAGTGTACAATAACAATACTAAACTGATCACTCTCAACACAATACTGACATCACATACAAGCACAGCTAACACGCTAAATAGGGAAACAAGCTCACACACTAAGACACAACAAGCTTTCACTGAAAATAACTATACTAAACCACAGAGAAGGCAATTTGACACAGAACTTCAACCTTACACAACCAGAGAGAGAAACGGAGCCCACACAAAATGGCACATTAAATGCCATTGGGATGCTGGGATAGCATGTTGATTCGAACCAGGTGAACAGGATAACAGGAGGGAGGAGTCATTGATAAGTGAGGATTGGGTAATGAGGAGCCCTGATTTGCACCACCTGTGGGGAACAGACACATTGAAAACAACAAACACACACACAAAACACCAAACACAGAATAGGGCACACAGAAACAGAGATACACTTATACTGTGGGATGTAACAGCGAGCACCATCGCCTTGTAGCGGATTCAAGCTTCAACTGGAAGACAGTGGAGTGTGTGCAGAAGTGGGGTGACATGGAAGAAATTGGGATGGTTGAACACCCGGTGGGACGCTGCATTCTGAATGAGTTGAAGCGTTTTGGTGGCACTCGCTGGGAGTCCTACCAGGAGTGAGTTGCTGTAATCCAGACGTGAGATGACAAGAGCCTTGATGACTACCTGGGCTGCTTCCTGGATGAGGTAACGTGGGGTATCATCCAGGGTCACGCCAAGATTCTTTGCACTCTGGGATGGCGACACTGTGAAGTTCTCAACTGTGATTGACATGTCCTGGAGCGGACAGTCATTCCAACGGAAGAAGAGTAGCTCAGTTTTGTCAGGAGTGAGTGTAAAGTTGTGTGCTGACATCCACGCAGAGCAGGGGTCTCAAACCGGTTCCACATAGGGCCTAGTGTCTGCAGGTTTTCACTTTTACCTTGTACTTGACTGATTGTTTAGTTCACTTATTGGTTAGGTTCTCCTCTCACCTGGCAGTTTAGGTCTTAATTGGGCTCTAATTGAAACGAAAGACCCAGCCTAGGCCCTCTGTGTAACCGGTTTTAGACCCCTGAAATAGATATCTCACAGGCATGTAAAGACGCAGGTTTTAACCTGAATGTCAGAAGGGGGGAAGGAGAGAAATACTTGAGTGTCATCAGCATAGCAGTGATAGCTGAGTCCATCTGAGGTTATGACAGAGTCAAGGGATTTGGTATAGAGAGAGAAGAGGAGAGGGCCTAGAACAGAGCCATGGGGAACACCAGTGAAGAGTGTCCATGCAGCAGACAAATTAATGCAATCCAGGAGTGTGCAGAGCCAGAGATGCCAAGATCTGAGAGGGTGGAAAGTAGGATGAGATGGTTCACAGTGTCAAAGACTGCAGATAGATCTAGAAGATTGAGAACAGATAACAGAGTGTTAGCTTAGGCCTTGCGAAGAGCTTCTGTTACATGGAGTAAAGCAGTCTCAGTCGGGTGACCCGTCTTGAAGCCTGACTGGTTGTGGTCAAGGAGATAACCGGAGAGTTGTTTGGAGGCGCATGGTCAAGTGTCTTGGACAGAAAAGACTGGAGGGATAACGGTCTGTAGTTTTTGATATCGGAGGGGTCTAATGTTGATTTCTTTAGGAGGGGAGCAACTCTCACTATCTTTAAGTCAGCAGGGACACATCCAGTGGTCAGGGATGGGTTGATGATAGAGGTGAGGAATGGGAGGGGTTCTGCAGGAGGGACGAGGGAATAGGGTAGAGTGGGCATGTTGTTGGGTGACTGGATCTCACTCGCTGCAGAATGTCATCTGGTGAGAGAGGGGAGAAATTTCTTTTCAAGTGCATGGGCATGGACACACAGGGTTGCTTGAAGGAGTTCCGAATGTTATCACATGATCCTTCTTTCCCAAACGGACTCATTTATTTACTCACATTAAGTGTGAGGTAACCAAAACCACAGCAGCTCTCCCATTGCATCATCCAGCTACCGTATAAATAATCGCCTGGCTGTTCTCACATGCGCGAACGTGACAGGTAATTTCTCTGAAAATCTAATTGATTAACTCCCAGTTGGTGGATTAGCAACATTGAATTTTAAAAAGACCAGTTAAGAGCTGCAATATGCTCTACTTCAGAGGACTGTTACACACTGTGATGGAGTTACACTACCCTGTCTGGTAATTCATCACACAGACACATTAAGGGGAAAGGCAACACTGATACTTAGAGATAAACTAAGAAAAGGTGGGACTGGTATCCTTTCAAAGACAGCGAAAAAATGCACATCAACCATAGTACACCTTAGTATGATAGAAATGTAATCCAGAAATGTTGAAATGTTTAAACAAACTCCCCTAACAATGATACAAAGTTACTTGAAGGCAATCTATTTTGCCTACTTAACCATATATTTTCCAGAGATGAAAACATGGAGGTTTAATAGTATGGTGAAGTCAGATCAATTAGCTGGATTCGATTTCTGTTTTTCTTTTTAGTTTAACTTGAGCTATATCTCAAATAATTAATGGGAGCAGAAATTCAAGGGAGCTGGGCTTTAGGCAGTTGTGGGTTCAGTATGCAAAGAACAGAAAACATGATAATTGACCACAATGACCGTAATCCATTGGACACCAAAAGAAAAGTCAGGAGGAGCATTACAGCGTAGGGATGACCAACCCCAGGACTGTTAGAAGTCAACTGCTAAGCAAGTAACCAAACCTTCACAAACTACACCACATGCAGCACCGCATTTGCATTCTTGGAAGGACTGCATGAATATGTTAACTTATTAAAGGCTTATTATGTTTTAATACAGGTAATGTGGCACAAATTAAAACAATTCAGTTGTTTTTTATATACTTTTTAATGACACTGCCTCAACAGATCCCTCAGTATGATTAGTCACATTTGTTGTCATATTCTTTGCCTAACAAGACAATAGGCTATACTGTACATATGCAATGAGACAAACTTTAGGCTACTTTTATGAATATGCGAGGAACTTCAAGGATGTAACAGTCCGGAATAAGGCAGGAGGCAAATGCAGATATCCAAAGTATTCTTATTTATTTCAAAAAGGATACCTGTGTAAAAAACAAACAGGTTTAAACGTACAATATGTCGTTTTTAGCCGTTAGGGGTCTCTCAATCAAAACAATAACAAAAGATGTACTTAGATGATGTCGGGAAGTTGCGTGGGATCATGGGTTTTGGTATCGTTGTCAATGACAACCTTCCAATCTAGCGTCTCCGGCAGAAAAAAATGTTCACTGACAAGGTAATGTATTGTTAAAAATATTATAACTTTATTCACGTTATGTTTGGCGGTTCCTTGGAACTTAGAGCAACTAAAGCAGTCAAAGGTTATATGATGCCATTGACAGAAGACAAAATTAAACGTCCCGTGTCTTCAAATTATATTACAAATTTCTCTGTGTTTGAAAGTTGGTGGAAACATTTAGGATAATGTAAGTACCTAACTAAGAAATATATATATATAATATAGGTATAGTGATGTTTGCTTTTTTAATGCAAAGTACGTCTTTTGTTATTGTTTTGGAAAACTACATATTGTACCTATAAATAAATACTTGGAAAACTGTTCACTCAATGAGGAAAACAAAAGGTACTCTTCTCTAGGTGCAGTTCACAAAATTATCAGACTACTACACACAATTTATGAGACTTAAGTCTTGACTCACGTAGCGCATGATAAGGTGAACACTTTTACATAGAGGAGTACGTACACTTCACAAATTGTTTTTGATTCCCTAGGCTGCGGAGTTGGCCATGGTTCTGAATCCACCTGTTGTGGCTTTAAATCATAACTTGGTAGTTGTCAGTTTTTCTCCCTCAAAACTTGCAACATCTGTGGCATTGTGCTGTGTGATGAAAATGCACATTTAAGAGTGGCCTTTTATTGTGGCCAGCCTAAGGCACACCTGTGCAATAATCATGCTGTCTAATCAGCATCTTGATATGCCACACCTGTGAGGTAGATGGATTATCTCAGGCAAAGGAGAAGTGCTCACTAACAAAGATTTAGACAGATTTGTGAACAATACTTGAGAGAAATAGGCCTTTTTGTGTACATAGAAAAAGTATTAGATCTTTGAGTTCAGCTCATGATACATGGGGGCAAAAACAAGTGTTGTGTTTATATTTGTTCAGTGTAGTTTCTTAAGACTTAGATTAACTTTAATACTTGGGATTTTTTTATTTAATCAATGAATGAGTTTGGTTGGTTCCATTGACACACTAATAAAGCACAGTATTTCTCACATGTTGGTATTTTTTAGTTTTTCTCTATAATTGTATTGTTCATATTTTTTTACAGGGTTGTTTGTGCATTGCCAGTCAGGGGAGCCCACTGTATATTTCCTTGACCCAACAACTTCTGTATTAGTGAGGAATTCTCATACCCTGTTAAGCTCAGCTCCACACAATCTGTTGACATGAGGCCATGTGCTTAACCGTGTAACATCCAAAGATTTTACGACTTGAAGATAATCCTGAAAGCCAAAGTCCATATATTTTTGTCTCATAGGTCTTACCCAAATACATTTGGCTAAGTTGTAAACATACAGGTGAGAACCACCCGCATCCAGCCTTTTTTGTAGTGTCTGTCTTAAGGTGCATTTTCAAGTGAATGTACCTTAAACCAACAACAAAGTACAACATTAATTATATACAGTAGCTGAGATCAGGTCATTTAAATAAAAATATCCTCCAACAAGTTTTTACACATCTCGCTCTTTTCGTTACAAATAGAAATAGATTGAATAGAAAGGCCATTGAAGTGTTTGAATTAAGTATTGGAATGGCCTTTCTTTTCATACTATTTCTGTTTTTACCTCTGACTCTGGGTTTAAACACTTGACAGAAAGCACAAAGCAATTGCTTTTGGAGCAGGACTATAAGCCACCACCAACCACTCAATTTCCACCAAATGACTCTGGGAGGCAGGTGGCTGTGTTGGCAGGTTTGGCCACAGCCAGGGGACACATTGTTCAATTATTCATTTGACTGAAATGAGTTAACTCTCTTGTTAGGCTGTGGTACTTGCAGTACATCCTGCTGATTGGGGATAAGCTACTGTCCCTTATGTAAAAAGCGGATGTTCAGCAAGTGATTCTCCTTTCCAACATTTGTTTTTATAATTTCCCCATGACAGGTAGAGGGCTGGCTATTTCACAAGCCCACTTCTGTAGATAATCTTGGTCTCTAGCAAACATTCGACTACAATACAGTTATATGATCTGCATTTGGTTAAAAAAAACATTGCTGCTTAATATTTAAAATGTATAATAGTCAATAGCTTTTAAACCGTAATGACAGTCGGTGAAAACATAATGTTTTTATTCTAACTTTCTGTCCACTGTTTTCTCTTTTGAGTCTAACAACTTTAGATTTTTGACAATACCAAAGTAACATTCCATCTTAAATTGGTCAAAAAAATCAAGATGATTATGTGGGGGATCTAATTTCTGCGCCATTATTTAGTAGCTACTATGTCAGGATACACATTCAGGCATACTGCAATCAGGTTAGCTCTTTCTCTTGCCTTGTTTTCCTCCATCCTCTTACACATGCACACCCACTTTATATTTGACAGGCACAACTGTCTGTGGAGATGCAAATAAGAAAAACTATGTGGTTTTATTTGTTGACCTGTCGAACGCTTTTGATACAGTTGATGATTCTCTGCTGCTTAAAACTGAGCTCACTTGGGTTGGCTGTAGACACTTGTACAACATATTTATCTTTAGCAGTATAAGTGATAGGGTCAAATCTGTTTTTGTTAATATTCATAAAGGAGTCCCACATGGTTCAGATGTGGGTTCTTTATTGTCCATTATGTACATAAATTATCTGTAACTTTGTGCAAAAATGTAAATCTCACTTCTATGTTGATGACAAAGTACTTTATGCAGTCACTACATCTCGTATTCAAGCTCTTGCACTCTTGGAGTCTGACTTTCTTAGAATAGATCTTTACCTAAAAATACTTGAGAATATGGTTAGAGTATAATCAAAAAAACACATATTACTGAGCTAGCAAGTAAACTGAAATTAAGAATTAGCATTTATATAGAAACAAATGTCTTTCTTCACAACATAGTATGGAAATTGTACAGGCCACTTTTACCTCAGTCCTTGATTATGGTGAGGTCAGCTTCAGCATTGAAACCTTTGGATGGAGTCTATCATGCAGCATTGCACTTTATTACAGGTTCAAACTATCACACCACATGGCCTGTTAAACACTTAAGTATTCAATTTTACACTTTTATTGTGTTTGATTTTTGGCTTCTGGTTTATATTGTTGTATCACAGGGCATAACTGTAAAAGAGACTCTGGTCTCAGCTTGTTATCCCTGTATAAATAAAGGTTAATAATAAATCGGAGTGGTATTTTAAAAACATTTCATTTAGGTAACAAAAAATGTAACTCAAACCACTGTGCATAACAGGCAACAAAGAGATGTGAAGATATATAAAAAACAAATCCCAAATAATTGATCAAAGACAGCCTTGGGTGCTTCCTGCTCTTCCCGAAACACTTGCGTGCAGTTGAAGTGGTGGTACACCCTCAATATTTGATAGCACACAGAGTGTAATTCAAATCAATGGGTGTGAATACCTCCCTGTGCACTGTAATGAGCCTGAAGTAGATCTTATGTGAAGTTTACTCTCAGAAGTGCTGCACAGCTAATGATACAGAACAGAAAAAAAGGAGCTGCTGCAGTAATACACATACTGTCTTGAAGATTTGCATGTTGTGGAGAATAGGGGACATTTCACTCTGGGGGACCCTTAGTTGTTTGTTTTTTTGTTTTATTATTGAAAGTAAATAGTACAGGAAATGAACCACCCCCCTTAGCATCCTAACCATATCCCTGCCTTCCAAACAACCAACCCAACTACACTCTCACCCAGGGGCACCGCTAGGGATTTGGGGCCCCATGAAAATATATCATATGGGGCCCCAGCCGGGAAGGGGGGGTGGTAATCGGTGCTATGGATACAGTGGAATTCACTATTAGGTGCAAGACAGAAACCGTCTATAAGGAATGTGCTTACAGTAGAAAATTGAACCAGCAACTATAAGTCTGACTCCATAACCACTAAGTCCTCAGATGCCCCTGAATTCCAAATAAAAATATGGTCATTCAAAGCATTTACAGAAAATTGCAGCTGGTCAATAATAACAAAAAAGATGCAGTGTTTTCAGACCTCTAATAATGCAAAGAAAATAAGTTCATATTCATTGAAAAAAACACCATACTAATATTTGGTGGCATATAATGATAATTGTCTTGTCAATATGGCTTGAAGCTAGCATTTTAACATTGGCTGTCATCTTATACAGACTGAGTCACTCAATGCTTTAAACTGTCCAGCATCCGATACAGACTGTATATTATGATAGAAATACTACTGTAAATTATAGGCAGTGCTTAACTAGGAATTCATTAAGTGCAGTTCATGTCATTTTCCAAGTTGGTCCATTAAACCAGGTTGTCAAGGCATTTAAATGTTGGCTCTCAAATTAGCCATGTAAATCTAAATCGAAGGTTGCTGGAATCTGATCCTATAATTCTACCATCTCCTACCACTGTGCTCTTGATCAAGGCAACATGTAGAATTACTGCTCTATTAGGCTAAAGTCTAAAATACAACTGTTCTATCTGGCGAGAAGCTGGTTGTGCAGGCATTTGATCCAACCCATGTCATGGTCTTGTCTATTAGCTCATGTGTTCTACAATGTGATTAAAATGTGGCTAGGTCAACTTTGAAGAATGTAACAATAAGACCAAATACTTCAATCTTTATTACATGACAAATTAAGTGAATGGGAATCCAATGCATAATGTAGGATACAGTACTTGAAAAATAGGCAAATGGATAGGGTAAACAAAAAAATGTATCAAAGGGAGCTATAATATTTACACAGTATTAAGGTTTTTTGTTAATGTAATGTTTTTGTGGAACCACAACATTTGATAGGGACTTTAATGCATATATTAATGCTTTATATCATAAAGATATAAAACTGTAATTTTTGTGAAGAAGCAACAACAAGTGGGACACAATCATAAAGTGGAACGAAAATTATTGGATATTTCAAACTTTTTTTACAAAAAAACTGACAAATTAGGCGAGCAAAATTATTCAGCCCCTTTACT